>WMKK01000014.1:298430-344816 GCA_012295225.1 Ostreococcus mediterraneus
CCGAGGATGGATCGACGCGCGAGGAGAGGCTGCGCAAATATGCAGGTGACAACCCCGAAATCAACGAACTACTCGACAAAGTGTTGTCGAAAATGAGTATTTACAGGAATAGGCAAAGATGAAGACGAAGATATGCGTTTTTAAATCACGGGAATGAGTTCCCAGCCAACCGCGATGCGTAACTCCTCGGCGTGGCTGAGCGTACTTGTCCACCAGATGGATTGAGCTTCACTTTGAGCGTGCGGCCATCGACAACCTTGGTGACGAGACATCCGCGAATGTGCGGGCCGTGAAACGTGTGCATGGGTGCGTGTAGTTGGTGTGCTTTGTCGTGCGTGATTCAATGTTTGTTCGCGTGTGCGTGTGCGTGCGCGAGTGAGGCTTGAGAGCGTCAAATTGTGACGTCCCGCTCTCTCGGCGTCGGACGGTGCGACGACATAGGCATTACACGTACAGCAAAGTCCCGAGCGCGATCGCCGTGAGCGCGACGGAAAAGTTATCATCTACAAAATCCGTCAACGGCAATGATTCCACCAGCGCGCACGCGCACGCAATCACCGCTGGTGATACATACGTCGCGCCAACGACGAGTCCCACGGGCGACGTTCGCCAATACGCCCCGGCGCACGCCGCGAGCACGACGGTGTAATACAACGGACCCTTCAACAGCTCCTCTCGCCCACCTTCGCGCGACACAGCCTTGACGGCGTTGGCGTTATCAATCAACCCACTCCCAATGCCGAACAACCGCGCGCCCTGGGCGAGAGGGATAAACGCAGCGAACCATCGAGCGTCGACGCTCGCGCTAAAGAGCGGCCACGTCGCGGCGTAAAACGTCCCGCTCGTAATGTGCACCAGCTTACGACTCAGCGCGCTCGAAAACACCCCACGTTTCGCCAACGCATCGAATGCTTTGACCCAGACGAACGCACCGACGGTGGTGAGCGCTGCGGCGCACGCGTCCCGCGTCGGCGCGTCGAGCGCGGATGCCGCGCGCGCGACCCCATCGATCGCTTCGGGCACGCCTCTCGCCGCACACATCCCGCCTCGAGCCACGCGCGCGGTCGCACCGCACGCGCGCGACACCGACGCATCCTCCGCGTGCGCGCGCGCGCGATCGACCGACCGCATCGCGCGCATCGCGCCCGCGCGCGCGGCGTCAACGATGGGCGACTCGCCCGCGCCGAGCCTCTCTCGCGCGCTCGCGCCCCGCGCGCGCGTCGCCCCGCGCGCGCGCGGCGGCACGGCGATGCGATGTGATGCGCGCCTATTCCTTTGGACCGTTGAATAATCCACCGATAATTGGGATGGGTAACCCGTGGGCCACGGTGGCGCGGCGGCGCGACGCGCGGCTCTCGGCGAGCGGACGCGGGCTCTCGAGAGCGTGGATGGGCGCGGCGCTGGCCGCGGCGGGCGCGGCGACGACGAGCGTCGAGCGTCGAGCATGCGTGCGCGTCGAGGATGATGTTTGTTGACGTTGTCGGCGCGTGTGCGGTCCTGCGGGTGCGGCATACGCCGCACGAGCGGCAAGGGGTGTCATACGCGAGCCGAGTTTTGAAGTCCGCGCCGAGTACGGCGTAGAGTATATTTGGACATTGCAACGCGACGACGAACGCACGTCGACGGCTTGATGGTGACATAGTTAAAAGCGCTTGTTTTTCTTCTTTTCTTTCTTGTTTTTAGATCGCGCATTCACCGGCGAATTGCAAATGCAAACGCTGGGCGAGCAAAAAGCTCAAGCACCAGAGCGTAATTTCGCGTCCGCTGTTCATCACCAGACTTACCAATCCCGGTCCCGGGCAAACGCCAGCCAATCCCCAACCCGCGCCGAAGAGCACGGCACCGATGATGAGATCATTATCGATGTACTTGGCGCTGGTTTTGAATTCACGCGCCATGGCCGGGCGCTGAATCTTGAGAATGCCACGCGTGACGTACGTCGTCGCCACGACGAGCGAAAGCGCGCCACCCATGACAAACGCCAAAGACGGGTCGAACGCTTGCGATGTCACGGCGAGGAAACCCGCGACTTTCGCTGGATTCGTCATGCCGCTAATCACGAGACCGAGACCGAAGAACAGACCCGATACGTGATCGCTCACGACGCTGAGCTTTTCGACGAGGCTCGTCACGCCGCCGCCTTGCGCCTTGGCGAGCGCGTACAACGCCCCTTGAATCGCCACGCCCGCGGCGAAAACCTTCGAGTATAACACCATGTTCACTTCTGGCGCCCGTGCCAAGTTCGAAATCGTCTTTGTCGCCTGTGAAACGTGTAATTCATCGAGCGTACCAGTCGCCGCGACAGTCGCCGCGCCGACAATCATAAAGATGCACGTAAACAGCATTGAACGAATATTAAACCGACCGATACCAGAAATCCCGTGCCCGCTCGTGCACCCACATCCCACTGCGCGCGCGCGAAACAATCACACAAAACAAAACAACGCTCGTCAGTACTCAACGCGCGTCAGCACGACGCGAACGACAATCAACGACAGCGAACGGGACGCTCGCGTACGCACCGCTCGTGCCCAACCCGACGAGCGCGCCCGCGATGATCGCTCTCGGCGCCTCCACCATTGGCGTCGCCACCTGCGCGCCTAAAATCATTGGTGCCACGTATCCAGCGGCGAACAACCCGAGTAAGAACGCCGCAGTCGATGCCTTTGCCTCCCCGCGCATCGCCGCTTTGGTTTCGCTGCTAATGCCCAAATTCGTCCCCGTGTTCAACTTTTTCGCAATCGTCATCGATCCGAGAATCAACCCTCCGGCCAGGGCGTTGTCCGGGGTGAACATAAGCGCCGTCATCGGTCCGTGGTGCGCGGTGACGCGCGCGGGCGCGCGGCGGTGCGCGGTGCGAGCTCCCGCGGCGATGGATGGCTTGGATTGCATCGACATCGAGCGACGCGACGTGAGCGCGCGTGCGGACGACGCGCGCGATGCGAATGATGCGTGCGATGCGATGGCGTGCATGGTGCGTTGTGTGTGCGCGCGTGAAGTGCGGTGTCGCTCGGCGGAGGATGACCCGCGCGCGTGGGAGTGCGGAATGGATTGAAATTGTAATTCTGAAGGGGGACACAAAAAAGTTGTGTTCGCTGACGAGGATTGTGATGGGTCGATTGGTTTTTAATATACACGTGGTTGATATGTGATTGCATGGCGATGATGAAGTCTAATTCAACGAAAACGCGCGAGAGAGAGTTGCGTGGATCAGGCGCGAATGAGGAGGACGTCGCGAAGGGCGCGAAGGGCGGATGACAGCTCGCCAAAAGCGCCTCGATTTGAGACGGCGATGGGACGCAGCGAGTCAGAGACTCTGTCAATACACGCGTTTAACACTGAAGCTGATGCACCGTGGTCGGCACAGGCTTTGATTGTTAACGTGGCTTGAATGATGGCGGTGATGAGTTGCGTAACCTTGACCTTGTCTGGATCGTTTTCGCCATCGACGGCGGGCGCGTTGGCTGACATCGCGTCGCCCGCGACGAGCGGTTCTTGCAAGCTCGGATTCAGCGTCGCTGTACTTTCGGCGCCCGCGCTTGTGGTGTTTTGAACGTGATAGACGATTCGTCTGGCGCCCATACCCGCGGTGGCAACTATATCCTCGGCGGTAGCCGCGTACATTTCTTCCGAACTTGGCGCCGTCGCGGCTGGCGCAAAGCGAGACAACGCTCTTTGTCCGTCAGCACCCAGAGATTGGCTTTTGATCTTACGCCAGAGCGCCAAAGGCTTATCATTATAGCCTTGTTGCTGGCGCAATCGTAGCAAGCACGCCTCGAGCTCGGTATTCGAGTCACGAAGGCGAAGCACAATGGCAGCGTATTCGCGCTGAAACTTGAGAGCTTCTCCATTCAACTCCGCCGCCTGCCGCACGCGTTCTGGCTTCTTTTTAAACTCTTCCGCTTCGTCATTTTTGCTCGCGAGCGCGTTCACCAACTCTCGCTTACGTTCGAGTGCCTGTTGCGCCTCTGTGAGGAGACGAACGTCAATTTCACGCATTTGCGCTGCCGCCGCGACACCTGAGCTGTACGCCTGCCCGCCTGCGAGCACGGGCATGGGATCATACGATCCTCTGAAGCCAGCAGTGAAAGCCTCGTTTTCTATTTGCTCAGCAGTTTCACGTGCGATGAGAGCAGCTTCTTCGGGAGTAACTTCAATAGGCATGACGTCGATGTCGCGCACGAGCTCAACGCCGAGCTCTGGACGAGCAAACTGTACGCGGCACGTCGATCGATCGACAGTCAAAATGCTCCCAATGTACGGCGAATTAAACCGCGGGTGTACGGCTAATACGTTCTGACCAACCTCAAGCGGTATCGAAACGTCAACACCGCACGTCCATGCATCGAGTTTTGCCTGCAACTCAGGAGTCAAAGGCTTGCCACTAAGCTTCAATTCTGTCATTTCCCGAGCAGCGTGTCGACAATATTCTAAATCAATACGCTCATCACTCAAGAATTTGTTCGACAATCGACGCGTTTTCGGAAGTGTACGGCGAATCGCCTTCCATTCGGCGCGCGTCGCGACGCGCGTGTTCCCTTTCCCTAAGCTTTGCAACCATCGCACAAAGCCACTGTCGGCAAACCACGCCTTGTCGGTCCCAGCAGTGAAAAAGTTTGCATTCGCCCAACGTCTAGTTAATGGATTGTGCGTACCAATAAGCAAGCGCGCACGATTATCATTCGCCATGGTCCCTTCCGCTGCAGGCGACGGTGTTTCATTCAAGCGATGGTCTCCGAATAAAGAACTCGCCGCACCCAAGCCATTCGACTCGATTTCGCGAGACAAATGACGTCGAGGACGATTCATTTTGAGCATCTTTTTACCCACTGGCACCTGCGGCGGCCTTAGCGTATACTTTTGCATCGGTGGAAGTTGACGCGCCGGCGACGAGTACGAGCCGCGCGGTCGCCCGCTGCCAGGCTTGCGCTTCTTCTTCGGCGTCTCCGCATCCGTAACATCCGCCAGCGTCATCAATCCATCTAAAGCTCCGAAGAGCACATCTTCATCCGCAGTTACTTTTGGCTTGCGTGCCGGACTAGACCCATTCGAAATAGGCGGTAGAGTTTCATCTGGGAACAATGCTCGCGCGCGTTTACGTTTCGGCGTCGTGTTCCCTCCATTTGCCAATTGCGCGATCGAATCCCTCGCATAGTTTCTCCCAGGACTCTGTGCCGCACGTGCAGCTGCTAAATTTATCTGAGGCGAAAGCGACACGAGAACCTCCGCCGCGCGCTCAGAATTATCATATTTACTCGACGGCTTTCTCGGCGTTCGCTTGCCGACGGGCGGCTCGCTCGCGATAACCCCCAGCACGCTCAACACCTTTGCCCCGTACCCATTCGACTCCTTACCGTTCACACTCAACGAACGTTTCGGTGTCAAACTTCCAGCGCGAGATGAACTCCCATTACGCTCGCCGACATCGTCCCCGTCCCGTCCCGGTCCCGCGCTCGCCAGTCTCCCTAAACTACTCCTCGCATCCATCCCACCGTCGTACTTTGCCGGCTTCACGCTCACCCGCGCCCCTCGCCGCGCGGGCGACGCATCACCAGGCGTGCGCGAGCGACTCCGCGATCGCCGTCGCGGCGATTCCGTCGTCATGCGCTGAAATACGCCTCAAAACACGCGCACACGCAGCGCCGCGCGCAGCAAATTTCAAATTCCGCAAATTACGAATGCACCCCTCACGCCAGCCGCTTGCGTCGTGTCCAGCGGTCCAGCGATCGCTCAAACGCGTAAAATAAATGCGTTGCGTTCGAGAATCGCGCACGGTGGCGCACGGAACGTCGCCGCGGCGTCTTGTGCGGGCGATGTGTGCGGGCTGTGGGTTTGAAAATCACACGTGGTCCGTTTTAAACTTTTGTGAACCACTTGCGCCGGCGCGCTGACTCGCGGACGGCATTCGTCGACGATGATGCGCGACGACGGCGCAGACGGCGAGGGCGATCGCGATGCGATGTTTGCCGCGCGACGCGGTGCGCAGTTTACGCGCATGGCGATGAGCGACGACTACGGGCCCGATAGAGGTGGTGGAGGTGGTGGAGTCGGCCACGCGCCACAATCGATGAAATCTACCGCCGTGAGCGACGTCGAGCGCGAGAACGCGTCGGCGGACGTGCAGATTCTCGGTCTGGGTGATGACGATCACGTGTTTAACTTGCGTACGCTTTGGAAGTTTATGGGGCCGGGGTTTTTGATGTGCATCGCGTACGTGGACCCGGGGAACTTTGAGAGTGACTTGCAGGCGGGGACGTTGTTTGGGTATAAGTTGTTATGGGTGTTGCTATGGGCGACGTGCGCGGGGTGGTACGTACAGGGGTTGACGATTAGATTGGCGCTCGCGACGGGGTGGGATTTGGCGAGGTGTTTTAGGGATGAGTATCCGGACCCGGTGAGATACGCGTTGTGGATTATGACAGAGTTGGCGATAATCGCGAGCGATGTGCCAGAGGTGATTGGAACGGCGTTGGCGTTGAAATTAATATTTAATATACCGACATGGGTTGGTGTTGTGTTGACGTCGATGTCGACGCTTGTGTTTTTAGGATTGCAGTCGTTTGGGGTGAGGAAATTGGAGGCGTTTATGGCGTCGCTCATCGGCGTCATGTCGTTGTGCTTTTTAGCCGAGGTGATGTACGTGGACGCACCCGCGGGGCCCGTCGTTGCGGGGATCATTTTGCCGCGCTTACCAGGAAGCAAGGCGCTGTATATCGCCATCTCTCTCGTCGGTGCGGTGGTGATGCCACACAATTTATTCTTGCACAGCGCGTTGGTGCTCAGTCGCGGATTTAGTCTTGGTGAAAAGAGTTTGAAAATGGCGCTCAAATATAACATAGTCGAGAGCGGCTTGGCGCTTGCGGTATCATTGTTCATTAACTTTGCCGTCATCATCGTCGCCGCGGCGAATTTTGCGCAGCTCGACGACCCGGTAGAGATGCAAGCTGTGCGCGACAAGCCGTTGCAGTACGCGCCGCAAATGTTGAAAGAGGTGCTCGGGCCCGCGGCCAAGGGGTTCTTCGCCGCCGCTCTTCTCGCGTCTGGACAAAGCTCCACAATCACAGGTACATACGCTGGGCAATTCGTCATGGATGGTTTCTTGGAGCTTCGAATCAACCCAGTGTTGCGTTCATTTGTCACGCGCATGTGCGCGATTTTGCCGTCGCTCTCCGTCGTCCTCATCGCCGGCGATGAATACTCTGAGAGTTTGATCGTGATTTCTTCCACGATTTTAGCCATTCAGCTCCCGTATGCGTTGATTCCGCTCATCAAATTTACGTCATCGCCGAACATCATGGGTCCGATGACCATTCCGGACAAGCATTTGAAGTACACGCAACCTCTGGCGGCGTTCATCATCTGCGCCAACGTCGTCTTAGTCATCATCACCGTTGCCGAATCAGGGTTGATCACTGGATCCTTTGTCGGTGTGTTTTTGGCGCTGTGTGTCACCATGTTAATAATCGTGTACGTGGGAAGTTTACTCTACTTGGCGCGACGACCGGTGCATCAAAACTTGTTGTCGCGCACTGGTCGACGCATGACGCGAGACGTTGACGTTGGTGCCGAAACGAGCGAATGGACAAACGACGGTGACTTGCTTCCCGATCCCGGCGCCCCTGCGGTGTATTCATTATAGACACTGCTTCTTATTGCTTTTCAATACTTGTAGTCCAGTAGAGCAGCGTTTTTAGACAAACAAAAAGCAAAAAGCGCCTCACTCCGCGACATGCGCGCGGCGTCGCAAACTTCATCACCGCCATCGTCTCACCGTCGTCATAGTAACACCCGAGCCGCAAGTCGCACCATGTCTGCGCACGCACGAGACATTACGTTAAACATGGACGCCCCATACGTGGATGTGCGCCGCTTTGTCGACGCCGGCGACGCTCAAGCCTCCACAGTCGTCATCACAATACCATTGCGCGCCTCGTCGAGACGCCTCGAGCGCGCGCTCGACGAACCCATCGGTAAATCTTTTGACCGTCTTCGAGCCGGCATCGCCAAATCGACAAAGAGCGCGCCAAAGGAGCGCCTTTCAGTGGAGCTCTTTGCGTTGGACGGCTCGCGCGTCGACGACGCGGCGACGCACGTCGACGCCTGGAACGACGACTACGCCCTCGCCGTCGGTGATGAATGGTTCCGCGTGAGGCTCGATGCGCCTGAAATCGCCGGCGTCACCACCGTGGACTGGCCCGTGTGCGGACAACCGCTGCCGGCGTCAGTCGTCGGCGCGACGTTTTGTCTTCGGGACGACGACGTCGCGTACGTTTGGTCCGTCATCGACGACGACGACGGCACCGAGCGCGTAGTGTGCACCAGTCGCATATATACGCCGACTTCAGACGTCATCGGGGCGAAATTAGTCGTCGACGCGCGTCCGAGAGGTGGAGAGCCGCGGCGATTCGCGCTGAGCCACCGCGTACGCGACATTGAACCGCCGCGAAACGACGCGTTGGAGCGTTTAAAACCGTCGACATCTCGCGCTGACGTGCGCGTGATGACGTATAACGTATTGGCAGACGCATATTCGCACACATGGTCGACGATGTATCCGTATTTTGCACCGGATCTCGCGCGGGCGGAATCAAGATTACAAAAAGTGCTCGAAGACGTGCGCGTCGCCGACGCCGACATTGTCGCGCTGCAAGAAGTGGACAAGAAGTGGTTTGAACTCTTATACGAGCCCGTGCTGAGCGCTCGCGGATACAGAGCAACGTCATGGTGTGGGAAGAGTGGCCAAACGCAGGAGGGATGCGCGACGTTTGTCAAGCGCTCGATGTTTACGATTGAAGACGAATGCGCCATCAGACTCACAGAGCTCGACGACGAAAAAATCCTTCGATGGCTCGACGAAGACGTCAACGTCGAGCTCAAAACTGCACTCAAGAAAATCACAAGTATCGCGCAACTGGTGAAACTAAAATCTATAGCGGACAGGAAGGAGATTGTCGTCGGGAATACGCATTTGTTTTTCCATCCGGGAGCGATGCACGTTCGCATTTTGCAAGCGCACGCGTTTGCGCGCAAGGCTCGGGAATACGGCGCCGGCGCGCCGCTCATTTTATGCGGGGATTTCAATGGTGAACCCGATGATGGGGTGATTCGATATTTACGTTCAGGGGGGATTCGCGCCGATGACGTTGATTTCGTGCGAGGAGCTCTGTTTCGATGGGGCGGGACGTCGTCTCGGGACCGCGCTCGCGATTTATTCTACGTCATGGACGACGGTACGGGGTACGATACCGTCGATCGTAATTTAAAAGTCACTGATGCACAAGGTTTACAAAATCTCGTCGAACGTAGCGTGTGCATGTCGTTGTGTACGAGAACGTTGCGGGAAAAGTATGGCGCCTTGTGCGGGTGCGGCGTCGACGCGCTCACCGAAGAAAATCCCATCATTCGCGTCAAGAAGCATGTCGAGAAAAAGTGCACATTCAAAAACTGTCACACAGTCGCTGCATTTACGCTGCGGCGTGAAGCTGGTTTGAGCCCGGGAACATCGATGGATGACGACGACCACGCCGCGGCGTTGGATGCGTTTAGAGCCATCAAATCCGCCGAAGCCGCTGGATTTGACGCCGTGCGCGACGCCCAAACGGCGCTCACTGACGCCGCCATGCGCGACACTCAAACCACAGGCGAAGTCATACCCGTTGGATGCGGCGTATCGCTGACTATTCCTCCAGAATCTCGCATCATTAGCGCTGGTGGATTCCTCGAATGGACGAATTACGTCGGCGGCTTTATCGGCGCGCTCGACTACTGCTGGATTTCGCAACACGCCTTCATCCCGCGGCGCGTCTCGCCGCTGCCAGAGATGCGTGCCGTCCTAGAATATACCGCATTACCAAACGCGCAGTTTCCGAGCGATCACATCCCAGTCGTAGTCGACATTGATTTTGTCCCGTAGTAGGTAGAGAGCTCTTTTTAATCCATAGTCCGCCGCTCGCGAAGCGCCACTTCGTCGCCGGCGAATCTAACGACGCGCACCCATGGCGCCCGTGCTCGCGCAAAACATCGTCTTACACTCCTCTGCGCGCGTCGGCACGGCGTCTACGCGCCGCGGTCGCGTCGTGCGTGCGTCGAGCGCGCGACGGGAGTTATCCACAACCCAGGTCACAGCGGCGCGCGCGAACGCGGCGCTCGCGCGCGACGACAACGCGAGCACCGCCCTCGGACGTCGCGATGCGATCGCAACGATGGCGGTGAGTGCCTTGGCGCTCGCGACACGCGCAAAGGCGGCGAATGCAGAGGAGGTGAGCGATGCGATCGATGCCGCGATCGACGCGCCGGCGGCGCCGGCGCCGGCGCCGACGCCGACGCCACGCGCGCTCGCCACGCAGCGCGTGGCATCCGAGACGTTGGCGTATGAGTTCACCTATCCTGTTGAGGCTGAAAGCGGTAAGCCCATCAGCTGGGCGGTGAGTAGGGAACGGGATACGTATTCGAGCGCGGAGCCGATGTCGCCCAACGCGAGACAGCGCATCGTGTACGAGTTGTTGAGCTTTAAAGGCCCGTTGACGACCGTGGTTACGGTGAGTAACACGCCTCCGGCATTAGAAGCAAGGGATAAGAGCGAGTGGACGGCGAGAGAGGTGGCGAACGCGGTGCTTTCGGATAAAGCAACCGGACGCGTGGCGAGCGGCCAACGCGTGAGCTTAGCCGAAGTGGACAACGCGAAAAAGCAAGTCATGGAGAACGGTGACACGCACTATTACTACGAGTACATCTCGCAAGGCTCGCCAAACTTGCGTGAACCTGAAGCGACGACGTTTCGCCATAGCTACGGCGTGACGGTGGAACGTGGAGGATATTTATACACGCTGAGCTCGAGTGCGCCAGAAATTTATTGGGACGAGCTCAGCCGCGGGTTCGACGACTCTGTGAAGAGTTTCCGATTGACCAAGCCCACGCGTAAGTATCGCGAGCCAGGCAACGAAGGGTTGGGGATTTCGTTACCATTCCAGTAAATACCACAATACGCTACGCTACGCTATGCTGCTACGATATTAGATTTTTCAATCGATTCTAGGACATTCTCTTTATCGCCTTGGGCATCCGTCGCCACGAGCCGACGCGCATTTGAGAAGATGTGTTGCGCTATGCGCCACGCCGCCGAACGTGCGGCTTGATCGAATCCAGCGCTTGACTTTGAGCTCTTTGCGAGCGATTTAAGTACGGCCGCGTTCAAGCGATCCATTTTGTCTGCACCCAATTCCACGATGCGCCTCGGTGTCGTGAACCCGGCGTCGTAAAGCGTCCTCGCTCGCGCGCCCGTCATGCCGTCGATGGACATAAGAGGTAACAACTCGCGCCGTGCACCAGCCTGTAATTCGAGCGACATGGTGGATAATAACTCGGCGAGCGATATCCAATTGCATTGTTCACACAATACGCTCGCCATGCCCGCCGTCGACGCCGCGCTCGTTTGTAGGCGCTGAATGTCACCAGTCGTCAAGTTGTCGCAAAACGGCAACCATCGCGCACGAACGTCGGATATTGTCTCCTCTGCACGAAGTAGATCAGCGAGGAGTAACGCCGCAGCGAGTCGCTCGTGCCGCGTCATTTGTGCCACAGCGTCTTCTCTGATAGCCGGCGCAATTTGCATTTTGCGAGCAAAGGACTGGGTGACGGCGAGATGCTTTTCGGCAAATTCACGCAGCGCCTCGTCGTTGTCGAGCGCATCGAACCACCGCCGCCAATCCAATCGACGCGCAAAAATGTTGCCTTCGACTGGAGCGACGCAAAAGAACAACAAGTGCGTCTTTGTGGAAAGCTTAACGCCATTTGAGATGGCGTGCTCGAGCTCGAGTCTTAACTCGCGTGCGTGCGCCACTGGAAGCGTACACTTGTAGAATGAATATCCTTCCGGTGAAACATCCCACTCGGTAGCGTCGCTATCGTTCCGTCGTATCACGCGCGCCAATCCTTGACTATGAATCGCCTTGAGAGACTCATCTTTTAACCGCAAGATGTCGTCTCGATGAGCATCGACTTCTGACGTCCACGCAAACGTATTCATGATTAAACTGAACGTGTCTTTGTGTGAACGAATCGCACCGCATGCGACACCGTCGAGGAAAAATCTGCGCTGCTCCTGCGTAGACTCTATCGTGGACGCGCGAGCATCGCATGCAACGCCACGCGGCGCTGGGAAAAGCTGCGACTCGAGCGGCGGCAATTCTCCACACACCCATTCTTTCGCGCGCGAAAATCCTTGCGCGGGGTTATTTTTCGACGACGTTAAGAAAAATGATTCGCCTACGTCACTGTGACCCTTGCGCCCGGCGCGACCAGACATTTGACGGTATTGTGCCATGCTCAAATTCCTGTCATCCGGCCGAATAACTACGCGCCGCGCCGGAAGATTTACACCAGCCGCGAGCGTGCTGGTGCAGCACAGCGCTAAAATCGCCCCCGATCGAAAACCTTGCTCAATCACAGACTTTTCTGCGGTCGTCAAACCGGCGTGATGCCACGCCACGCCCGCGCGCACGCAAAACACTAACGCTGGATTTGGCGCCCCCTCCGCGGCGGCGAATAAATGCTCCGCCGACGCGTCTCGCATCCCTCGCGCACTCGCGCTCGCATTCGCAATAAAAGCCTGCGCCATGCGCCGTGCCAAGTCCTCACACGCGGCTTTCGACGAGCAAAACACCAAAGACGAATGATTTTGAATAAAAACTTCGCCAACCAACTGTTCGCAGACATCTGCCTCGGTGCCATTCGGCGCGTCGCTCACCCGCTCGAGCTCGCATCCTCGTTTGACGTACACCCCCGAATGACGACAAACCACATACTCTCTCAGCTCAACCGCACGCGTGTTGCTGACATACAACTCGGCATCCAGCCACTTGGCTAACCGCGATAACGTCTGCGCGCTCGCCGTTGCCGTCATGGCTACAATTTTCGGCCCGCCGCTCGGCGTTCGCCCGCTCACCACAGCGTGCCGAATCTTCGCCAACACCGACTCAAGCGCCGCTCCGCGCGCATCTATGCCCACCATGTGCAATTCATCCACAACAACCATGCAAACGCAATCCAAATCGCCGGATTCAAGCATTCGATGCGCGCACGACGACGCCTTTTCAATAGTCACCACCGCGACGCGTTCTCGCCCGCGCAGCGGTGCACCATCGCTCTCGGGTCCCGCAAACCCCTTCACGCGCACGCCGCAATCGTAAACCCGAGCAAGTTCCGTCAGCGACGCCACTTTTTCTCGCACCAGCGCCACGTACGGCAATATAACGAGCGCTTTTGACGTTGGACCTCGTTGGCGCAATGCATCGAACAGGAGCTCATCGGCGACGCGAGACTTGCCGCCGCCCGTGGGTGCGGTGTACACGAGCGCGCGCGCGCGGCGACCGAGCGCGATGGCGTCTGCTTGCCACGCGTACAGCGGTGGGGGCGCTGGCATGGTTAGCGCGCGCGCATGGGCGCGCAAATGTGTGCGGTCGTGCGACAGCTCGAGACAAAATTTGAAAAAAAAAGACAAAGTTTTTTTTTACTCGCGACGATGACGAGGACGCGTGAGATGGGGCGGTGAGATAGTGATTAAAATCAAACTATGGTCTACGACGCAAAGGCTCTCTTTCCGGATTCGAGTGTATTGGATAACAACATGCAAATCGTCATCGGACCGACGCCGCCCGGGACCGGGGTGATTTGACTCGCAACCTTTTTCACGTTTTCGAAATCGACGTCACCGACGAGACGGTAGCCAGCTTTTTTCGTGGGATCGTCCACGCCGTTAGTGCCGACGTCGATGATGACCGCACCGGGCTTGATCCAATCGCGCTTGACCATTTCGGCGCTTCCGCACGCGGCGACGACGACGTCGGCTTCGCGGCAAATACGTCGCGGATCCTTCGTTTTCGAGTGCACCACGGTGACGGTACAATCAGCCTTCATGAGCAATAACGCCGCGGGCATGCCGACGATGTTAGAACGGCCAACGACGACGGCGTTCTTCCCCGCGAGCTCCACGCCGCTCCGTTTGAGTAGCTCGATGCATCCCTTGGGCGTGCACGGCACAAACAACGGCTCATGTCCCTTCATCGCGAGCTTCCCGATATTCTCTGGATGAAACCCATCGACATCCTTCTCTAAAGAAATCTCCGCCAACACACGTTCTTCATTCATGTGCTTGGGCAACGGCAACTGCACTAAAATCCCGTGACACGCGTTATCCGCGTTGAACCCGCGCACGACATCCAACACCTCCTCTTCCGTCGCCGTCTCCGGTAACTCCTTATGAAAGCTCACGATGCCCACCTCCTCGCACGCCTTACGCTTCATGCGCACGTACGTTTGCGAATCCTTGCGCGCACCGACAATCACGACCGCTAATCCAGGCGCGCGTCCATCGTGCGCCTTTTTGAGCGCGTCAACTTCAGCCTTGATCTCCTCGCGAATCGCCGCCGCGATCGCCTTGCCATCGATCAGCGCCGCGTCGCCGCGTGGATGCGAATTGTTTATCCCCATCGCGCGCGCGCGTGCGACGAAAACTGCGCCGGGCGCGCGTCGAAATGCCGTAGCGCGCGTTTTTGTGGGTACTTTTTGTATGAGGGGCCTGGGCTCGCGCGTCGCCCGCGCCATTCATCGCTGCGTCACCGCGCGCGAGAGAGACCGTGATGCACGCGACGCGCGTGACGTCGTCGAGGACATCGCCCGGGATGCGTGCGTCGAGCGCGCGCTCGATGCGGGGGCATCAGGCGCGCGTGCGGGGCGTGAGCTTTGCGAATGCGCGCGCGACGTCATCGGGCGCAATGCGCGCTCGCGCGTGTGTTGCGGCGGTTTTCGTGCGCGATGCGCGCGGGAGCGATGCGCGAGTGGGGCGGGGCGATGCGTGGGGAAGAGATGCGCGCGTGCGCGGCGCGCTCGTCGCTAGGCGTGGTTTTTTGAGCGATTGGTTGGCGAAGAATGATGACGGCGCGGATGGAAAGAAGAAAAAGGGTAACGCGACGAGCGGCGGAACGTCGGCGAGCGGTCGAGGAAAGACGAAACGTCGCGATCCCGCGCCTGGTGGAGGAGGCGGCGCGCGCTTTGGTGGCGAGACGACGGATAACCCGTTCGGGGATTTCACCGAGAGCGATTTGAAGCCGGATTTTGGGTTTAGACGAGACTTGGAGGCGTTGTATAACGTACCGAGCTTGGAGGAGGAACCGCTCGGGGCTGGGTCGTACGGTGTAGTGCGTAAGGTGACGAATAAAAAGACCGGGGAGGCTTTTGCGTTGAAGACTTTGAAGAAGGCGCCGTGGAAGCAACCACCGGCGACGATGACCGCGGTGAATTATTACCACGGAAAGTTGAAAAACGAAGTCGACGTGATGAGAACCATCGGGTCCTCTTTAAGCGTGGTGTACTTGTACGATGCTTTTGAGGATAAGGATGCAATTCATTTATTGATGGAGTTGTGTTCGGGTGGGGAATTGCTCGATCGTATTTCTATGAATGATTCGGAAGAGTATCGCGAGCAAAAGGCGGCTGATTTAGTGAAGAGCGTGTTGCGCACGGCGGTGCAGTGCCACAACCGCGGGATTATTTACCGCGACATCAAACCCGACAACTTTTTGTTTCAAACAGAAGATTTAGACTCTCCACTAAAGGCGACCGATTTTGGCCTGGCTGGGTTGTTGCCGCCGCGTGGTGAAGTCTTAAGTCGACGGTGTGGAACGCCGAGCTACATGGCGCCCGAGGTCATCGACAGGCGTTACACGAGTCAAGCAGATGTGTGGTCCGTTGGTGTCGTAGCTTACCAGTTACTCAGCGGCAGATTACCTTTCGTTGATCGTGTTAACGCGCGACCGAATGCTAAGGAGGTGTTTAGAGCGATTTTGGAGGATGATGTAGACCTCGAATCCGACCCGTGGCCATCCGTGAGCGACGAAGCCAAAGACTTTGTGGCCAAATTATTAGATCGAGACCCTGACGCGCGTCCAACCGCGCGCGCCGCGTTACTTCACCCGTGGCTCACACAGTCCACTGCGACTTGGAAGTCTAAGGCGGCCAAGGGCCAAGACTCGGCATTGAATGGCCAAGTCGTCGCGCGCCTGCAGCGCTTTGCGACGCAAGGCTTGTTGAAACGCTCAGTGTTGCGCCTCATCGCGCGCGAGTTGTTGAACGAAGACGCCGAGGCAATCGAGGGCGTAACGGCACGTAACACGAGCGTTCAAGAACTTAAAGAGCTCTTTGCCAAGCTCGATACGTCCGGTGATAATATGGTAGAGTTGAGCGAGCTTGAAGTTGGCTTGCGAGAAATCGGCTACGACGTCACGGGTAAGGAAAGTAAGCAACTTTTGGGATCTTTGGACACATCTGGTGATGGCTTGATTGATGTCAACGAATTCTTAGCAGCTTTACTCGATTGGGAAAAGTTCGAAAAGACGCAAATGTACCCGCAGTGGGTCGAGCGTGCGTTTCAAATTCTTGACGTCGACGGCAGCGGACAAATTGATGCCGAAGAAGTTGCGCAACTAATTTTTGAGGAAAGTGCCGAAGAAAACAGCAGCGTACGCGCCTCCATTGTCAAAGCATGCATCAGTGAAGCCGATGTTGACGGTAACGGCAAAATCGACAAGGATGAATTCGCGAGTCTGCTCCAAGCCGATCCTATGGATGACTTGGACCAATACGACTCGCGCGAGTATCAAAAAATGTAAGCACGTCTCTCCTGTACAAGTCCGCATTGATTGAATTTGATTGATAAACACAGCATTTGTATCATTATAATTACTACATATTTCACACTATCAAAACTACAGGCTTAACGACGCGCCGAGTTCACCGAGGTTACCGCCGCCGCTAACACGCCATCTTTTTCAAACGCTTCAAACGATTTCGCGTGCGCCTTTCGGTACTCCTCCCACGAAAAATTACTCATGCCCGTGCGTTCTTCGCGACCGAGCGCCAACGTCAGTACCGCACGAAACCCATACGTTGCCAGCATGAACGCCGTGGTAGCGTTAACGTCGCGCGCGTCCCCACCCTCGACGCCGGCGAACGCCGAAACAAAGCTCGGCAACGCCAAAGGTAAACGCACACCACCTTTGGTATACACCAACCGCACGAAAATCAACCCAAGGAGAAATATACCCCAGAACGCTCTATTCGTCGCCTGCACGTACGCCGATTTGCGCTTCGCCGCGTCGCGGAGACCGGCTTGCGCTTGTTCTAAACGCGCGCTCTTGCGGTCGCCTTTTTGAACCACGGCTTCCGCTGCGTCGTGGACGCGTTTCCGCGCGCGCTCGACCGCGGCGGTGAGAAATTCGTGCTCATCAGTGGCGTAGATGTATTTCGTCTCGGCGATTTCTGCGGCACACATCGTGCCTGCGGCGGCGGCGAGAAGGACAAACATGTGGGCTGTTGTGTGAACTCGAGCGTCGCGTTGTGAGGCAACGGGTTTGGTCGACGCCGAACTCACAAAGTCCGTGAACGACAATAGCCTGGTGCGCGTGTGAATGTGTATGTGTATACATGCATATGTATGTGAGCGTGTGTGTGTTAAGACGTGTAGAACTTTAATCATTCACAACGCTACTGGAACTAATCCCCCGAAATCTCTCTTTACGCCGTGAGCAAGCACGCGCCGCCAACCTCCTTGATCTTCTTCTCGGCGAGCTTACTAATGTATCGGCACTTCACCACAACCGGTTGGGCCGGAAGCTGACCCTTACCGAGGAGCTTGAAGATGCCGTGCTCGGTCAAGTCAATCACGGGCGCCTTGGACGTGTCCTTGGCGCACGCTTCGCGCTTCTCCTCGCCAACCAAAGTCCAGAGCTTGTCGCAGTTAATCGTCGGGCAGTGGTAGTGGTTCTTCAACTTGTGGAAGTGACGCATACCAACCTTACCGAAGTAACCAGGGTGATACTTATCCATCATAATGCGGTGGTGGTGTTGACCACCAGCCATACCGCGACCAGACGGGTGTTTTCTGTGCTTGCCGATACGACCGTGACCGGCGGACACGTGACCGCGCTTCTTACGATTCTTGTGTAACTACAAAACGAGCGCAAAACACGAAAGTGAGCGAAGCGTCAGTCAACAAGATCATCAAACACACACAACGCACGCGCCACACTCGAGGCGCGCGCGGATACCACCACAAAACGCGCAGAGCCGCGCGAGCGCGCTCGGGGTCAAACGCGCGCGGGTGATCGAGAAACCCTAGGCTTCATCCACATCTTCCCCGCACGCGCGTCGCACGACGGCGCACAGCGCCATCCCTCGCGCGCATCGCTTGCAAACATTCCCCATGCATCGTTCCGCGCGCACGCCCACGCGTGATCGCCCTCGCGCACGCCGTGCGCGCGCGAACACGCCAGCGATCGAAGCCCTACGCGCGCAACCACGCGCCGGTCGCATCCGCGCATCCCGCGACCGGGCGACCACGCCGCCACGCGCGAACGACGCGGCGAACGACGCGCGATGTCCTCGTCGTCATCGCGAGCGATTGTTGCTAGGTGTACGTACTCTCGTCGGCATGTTTGCGTGGCTTGAAAAGACGGATGTCGAGCGCGACATCCGTGTGTTGGTGTTTTCGGCGCTCGAAGCTAGGGTTTAGATGTGCATACATTTCCATCGCATGTGACAACATGTATCGTACTTTGTTCACATATGTAGTAATAGAGCGTACACATGGGATATCAGTTTTTACTTTGATACGTTATTTTCACCTTGACTATATGGTACGTCGCCACGCGCCGACGGCGCGCGCGCGCGCGTCGCCACACCCCGACGACCGACGAATGTTCGCGCGGTGCGTCCGTCGCACCGCCGCGCGCGGTGCCGAACGGGCGGTGTCCAGCGCCGCGGCTCCCGCGGCGCACGCGCGCGGCGGTGCGGGCGCGTCAGCGGCGCGCAACGACGCGCCGCGCGCGAGAGAGAGAGGTTTGCGCACGTTGGCGCAGCGCGGGTGTGTCGCGCCCGCGACCGCGCGCCAGGGCGATGCGGTCGCGTGTACGCGAGACGCGACGCTCCTGCGATGTTCGCCTGCGATGTACGACGCGCGGCGCGGGTGGAAGAAGGCACATAGGCGCGTGGAGGTGATTTTAATGACACCGATCGATGGGTTGGGGGACGCCGACGAGACGGTGTCGGTGCGGCCCGGTCGGGCGCGGAATCATCTTGTTCCGGGGAAGTTAGCGACGTATGTGAATGCTGAGAAGTTGGAGGGGGCAAATGCTCGGCGTGAGGCGCGCAAGGCGGCGGAGATGAGCGAGGATGGTGACGGGGAGGCGAGCGGTCGCGGCGAGGACGCCGACGTCGCGAGGGAGCGCAAGGTACGTTTATTGAGCGCGTCTTGAGCGCGTGCGCCGTGTGCGCGCATAGGATGGTGTGAGGATGAAGAAATGCTCGTTGTGAGTTGCGATGATGACAGGAACCTTTCTACGGACTAGAGTTTCTGAATGACTTTCGGGTCGTAATGTGTTTACACAACGTGTTCCCTTGGCTGTCTGAGCAAGAAAAACACGCGACGAGCATTTCTCTTTATACGCACTCTTCGCGCACACTCGCTGCGATTCAACGCTATGATGAATGATTTCGCATATTTTTCTTCTGAAAGATAACGACTTTCGGGTCGACCGTGTGGTGACCACGACGATCTTGGCTGTGGAACTGAGTGTTGACTCTCGCGTCGCGTCGACGACGGCTGACGCGTGTCGTTCTCGCCCTCGTACTCACCCGCGATGTCCTTCCATTCTTACGCAAACAGGCGGAAGATTTAGTGATAAAAATGCTCACAAGCGATCCTCCGATCGTGTTTAAGAGAATCCTCGATAAAAAGACGGGCAAACCCCGACTGGCGGTGACTAGAGAAAACATCGTCGAACAGGTGCGCGTCGCTCCGTCCTCTGTCGTTTCGCAGCCGTCGCGAGTGATGAGACATTGTCACCTGATAGCATCGCGCCTCTGTCTGAATGGACGGATTCATGCCAATAACCCGTGAGGAGACTTTATATTCTGACGCGACACGCACGAGAAACAATGTGTTTCCCTGTCCATTCGTCGAGAAACCGCAAGACTCACCGCTCGCGTCGTCGCCTCCGCCCTCGCACAGGTCGCGCGTCAAAAAAAATTAGCCCTATCCCCAGCCTCGCTCGTGCTCAGTGACGCGCTCACGGAATACGGCGAGTATGAAATTCCGCTCTGGATCAAGGGCTACCCTCAGGGCTCGCACGTGCTTCCAGTCACGCTTAGAAAAAAGTTGTAACACCACGCGCGCGTCGGCCGCGCATACTCAACCACCTGTAAACCCTAATTAGGGTTTAGAAAAACACCACGAGCCCGCGCGCCCCCCATCGCCTCGGCCTCTTTCAGCGACGCACCACGCGATCCCACTAGCGCAATGGGCAAAAGAAAAGCCAAACGCCGCTCCAACTCCGTCTTAAAGACGACGTCGTACTACTCGCGATACCAAGTCAAGTTCGCGCGACGACGTGCGGGTACGTGCGCCCATCGCCTTTGCTTTTCGCGATCCGAAGCCCTAGCCACGCGCCCGATGGCGTCCCTGCGCGTCGCCGCGTCGCGCGCGACGACGCCATCGCGTGCGCGCGCGCACGGATGCACGCACGAACTCCATTCGTGTCATCCAGCGCGCGCGTCGCGCGCGCGCGCACGCGGCGTCGCGCGCGCGCAGGGACAAACCACGCGCGAACGTTCGCGCGCGCGCAGCCGAAAACCCTTCGCGCCCGATCGCGGGGTGCGATTCGACGCCGCGTCGCCGGCGATGACGCGTCGTCCGCGGCGAGGCGCGCGATGCAAACACGCCTAATACTAACCGCTGTCTTTTCTGTGCGTTTTCGTCGCGATGCAGGTAAAACCGACTACCAGGCGCGTCAAGGCTTGATCACGCAAGACAAGAACAAGTACAACTCGCCAAAGTACCGCTTCGTGGTGCGCTTTACCAATCGGGATGTGATTTGCCAAGTGATTTACGCCACGCTCGCGGGTGATGTGTGCATCGCTGCGGCGTACTCGCATGAACTCCCGAAGTACGGCATGAAGGCTGGTTTGACCAACTACGCGGCGGCGTACTCCACGGGTTTGTTGTGCGCGCGACGCTTGTTGACAAAGTACGACCTCGCGGAGACGTACGAGGGCAAGACGGAGGAACTCGGCGAGGATTACCACGTGGAGCACGAAGATGAGGACAAGCCGCGCCCGTTCAAGTGCTTCTTGGATACTGGTTTGGTTCGCACGAGCACTGGTGCTCGCGTTTTTGCCGCGCTCAAGGGTGCCGTCGACGGTGGTTTGGATATCCCGCACAACGAAAAGCGCTTCGCCGGCTACGATCTTCAAGACAAGTCGCACGACGCCGATACCCTCGAACGATACATCAAGGGTGGTGTCGTCGCGGAATACGCCGAAGAGATGCAAGAGGAAGAGCCTGAAAAGTATGAGCAACATTTTGCCAAGTACTTGGCGGAAGACTTTGACCCGACGGAACTCGAAGACGTCATGGAGGACGTTCACGAGGCCATTCGCGAAGACCCGACCTTCACGAAGAAGGATCGCGTCAAGCCCGCCGATGCTGGCCGCCTCTTCAAGCTCCCCAAGCTTTCCTACGAAGAGAAGAAGGCTAACCTCAAGGCGAAGCTCGAGGCGTTGCGCGCCGCCGCGTAAGCGACGACGACGACGACGTTTTTGCATTGATTGGATGGACTTATCAGGTGAGACGTTTCTTTAGACGTTAGACGAACAACAATGGCTTTGCGAGTGTAAGCAAAATCGAATTATCATAAAAGATTGCGTGCCCCCTAAACACGCACACGCGCGCAACATTACACGCACGCACTCGACGCTCGCGTTCAGTATTCATCTATCTACGCTTGTTACAAACTCTAAGGGCGACTAGTTAAATTAAACCCGCCAGGGCGCTCGCGACTTCGGACTCCGCTCGGGCGCGGCGCGACTGTTCGGAATTCTCACGCTCGATGGAAAATCCTTCATCACCCGCATAGACCCCACGCGCGTGAAGCGCGTGAATGTCTTTTAACATTGCTTGCACGCGATCGTATTCGGCGACTCGTTCGGCAGTGGCGTCGTGTCGGCGTCGGAGCAACGCGGTTTGCTCTCGCGCGCGTTCTCGCGCCAGCGCGCTTACAAACTCATTCGCCGACGTGTCAGCGTGCACGCGCGGCACGGCACCTAATTTCGCCTCTGGGACTTCTGCGGCGAGTAAGTCTTCTACTTTGATGTCTTCAGACTTGGAATGCTTTGAGGACGATTTTGGCTTGGCTGATTTGAGCGGGACGTCTTCAGCGGGGGTTGTGGTGACCCAAGAAGGGAGCTCGTCGAGCGATTTCTTCTTCGATGATGACGACTTGGCCGTTGCATCTTCATCGTAATCTTCATCGTCGTAATCTTTATCGCCTAATTTACCCGAAGAAGACTCGTGCTTAGTGTGGCTATGCGACGAAGGCTTCGAAGACGTCGACGGCGGCATCGACATCTCGTACGTCCCCGACGACTTGTGTGTTGAAGACGTTGAAGACGATTTGATCTTCACCTCTGGCACCAACACCCCACTCGCGTGGTAGCAATTCAACAATGGTTGCGAGGCCGCGGACGACGTTGGACCGACGATTTCGCCCTCTTCGGTCAACACGTTGTGCGTACACAAGTCGTCGACGATCCAGGTATCGAAATACCCCGCCCCCTTGAGCGCGGCGTATTTGAAAACCTTGTCCGGAAAGTCACGAGAAATGATGTACGTACTCAAGCCCGTGCGTCCGGGTTCGCGCCACGTCGTCATTTGCACGGTGTTACCCTTGTAATCGGGGAATTGATCAACCACGTGCGCTCCCGTGGAGTTGGAGTAGGCGTTGAGCAATATGACGTCAAAATCCGTTGGCGCGTGATCGACGATGGCTCCAAACGACGTCACCGGTACCGCCAACTTGACTGGATCCAATCCATCGGTATCAACGATGATTGTCGCTTCATTATCCGCATCTTTCGCGAGTTGCCACTGATAAAAGTGTCCAAAGAGCAAGCCAACGTGACGCTCGAGCGGCGCCCACGCGCCGGCAATTTTCCCATCCAAGTCGCGCGAATTCGGCGCTTCAATCCAATCCAAACCCTTGAGCAAGGTAAAATCAGGATGCAGGTAGTCCCCACCTAAGTTTTTAAACACGCTCTTCAACGCATACACAGTGCGATCCAACCCTTCGGGCCACACCTTGGGATCCACGCCCGCGGCGATCTTCACATTTTGAGACACCAACTCGACGTCGTGCGACGTCAACAACTTGCTCAACGTCACCTTCAACGACGCACGGTCTTCAACGTCTCTTGGACGCGCAATGAGATGCATCGGCGTATGCCACGTATCCTTCGGCAAGTCCGCCGCACCTAGAGCGCCAGTCAAGTCACCGTCATCACCATTCGCCGCGGCGTTTTCGAGCTCCTCCTGGCGCACCACCTCCACCGCGTGCGCGATCGAATCCGCAAACTCCTTCTTCGTAAACCCCGCCAAGTTCGGGTCCCCAGACGTCATACTCGCACTCGGCACCACTGCACTCGCAGTGCTTCGCCCGCGAAGCATGTGCGTCGCGCCAAACGCCGCGCCAAACGCGCACGCGACCAACGTCGCGCTCCCCGCCAACGCAATCACCCTCCGCGCGCGCGCGCCACCCCATCCCGCGCGACCTCCGTCATCGCCGCCACCAACGCCGTCGTCATAAACATCATCATCATCACAATCATCGCCGCTCCCATCGACATCGCTCGTCGCCCCGTGCCTCGCGCGTCGTCGCCCGTCGTCGACAGCCCCAACACCCGCACGTCTCGATCGCGCATCCGCGGTCCGCCCTGACCGCGCGCGTCCGGCGCGCCCTTCCTCCGCATCGCTCTCCGCGCGCGAGAGCAGGCGTTCGCGTTCGTCTGCCATCGCGACGCGCGCTCGGGGGCTCGCGTCGAGGCACCGCGCGTCGTCGTGTGCGGCACGAAATCCACTCGGGTTTGGTGTTGAACTCCTCCTGCAGAGAGGGTCGTTGACCAATCATGACCAGCATCGGATTATCTGTATGGGTAAACAGTGTATCATTTGAAACGTCTCTTGGCGTCCAACAGTTTGGGCGCGGACGCCGTCATCGCGCGACGCGTCGACGGCATGGGCGGGCAGAAAAAGGGGAAGAAGAATTTTAAAAAAGTCAAGGGCGTCGCATCGCGCGGTGCGACGGCGGCGTCGACGTCGACGGTTGCGAAGAAGGATGATGATGATGATTTGAAATGCGATGGTGTGAGCGGCGTTCTCGGACGAGGCGTTGCGAGGTGTTGCACGAACCAGAGTAAGGCGCTGAGGAAGATGTGTGTCCCGTGCTACGTAAAGTACGTTAAACGTTTGGCGGGGACGTTCAATGGTGACTGCTGCCCGGTCTGTGAGCGAGATTTGACTGAATTGTTGCGTCCGATGGTGACGGAGTCGCGCGGAACGTTTGCGCTCGACGCGACGCGGGAATTCATACGTGCGTTTCGTTCTCAGTCTCGTGCTTTCGAATGTATGGTGCATGGGGTGGTTCGATCGGCGTTGATATTCGCGTCGATGGATGTCATGCAATGGATTACGGGGGATAGTCCTGTGACGGAATTCGGGGACAAATTTCCGAGTCGCGCCGCGATTATGCGCGAGGCGTGCAAGCTCGCGAGCTTGCCAGCGGTCAAGTATTTGGTTGAGCATCGGGGTTTAAAGTTTAATGATGAATGTTTGCACGATATCTTAGGTGCAAACAATCCTCACATGAATGATGAAAAGGCGCTTGCATTATTTGAGTACATGGATTCTCAAAAGTTTGAGTTCGATCAGTTGATTTTATGCGACCCGATCCGTCGCGGATGGCTTAGTGTCGTGAAATTCTTCGTAGGTACCAAAGGAAAGGATCTTCCAGCGTGCGCGATCTCACATACGCTAAAGTTTTCTCATCTCGCGATGCTTCAATACTTGTTTGAAGAAGCTGGGGTGCCCATCGATCCAGACGATGCCATCAAAAAAGCCGATGACATCCAATTCGACACTGACGACTACTACACGGCGTTATTCGTGCTCAATCGCCTCGTAGACGTCGAATATTTCTACACATACACGCATCAGGAACAAGAAGAACTCTTTGACGAACTTTCCTTGTCGTTAGCGATGTCAAGAGTGCCTCTTTTGGAATATTTGCGCGATCGATCGGCGGCTAAACACGCGGCAACAAAGGCGTGCCTTGCGAACATCATGCATATCGTTCTTGAGCACGCCGATGATTTCTCTTCGCAAGCAGCGTACATGGACGCGTGCAACTATCTCAAGCAACTTTACGACACCCGCATCGGCCGCACGTAACCATCGTGCGCAATCACAGATACATATAAATGATGACGATACATCCAAACCCAAAAAAAACGCCTACGCGCCACTTTGCGCCACTTTGCTCCGAGACAAAGCCCG
Organism: Ostreococcus mediterraneus; assembly: GCA_012295225.1. Lineage (NCBI taxonomy): Eukaryota > Viridiplantae > Chlorophyta > Mamiellophyceae > Mamiellales > Bathycoccaceae > Ostreococcus > Ostreococcus mediterraneus. Next base: position 323,866 of record WMKK01000014.1, read on the forward strand.
CGACGACGACGATGAATGACGACGATGCGCCGGCGCCGTGCGAGTACACCACACGCAAGACGGGCTGCGAGCCGTGTGATGATTTCTATAAGGCGATCGTGCATGCGCATGACAATTGCTGCGAACGATTGTACCGCGAACGCGAGGCGAGTCATCGAGCGAACGCGAACGCAGCGCCGAGTTGGCACAACGCTTCGACGCTTAAGGACTGGAATCGATTCGCCGGGCGATCAAATTGCGATGATTTTACAAAGATTGCCAAGGTTGTGGAATGGCTCAAGTCACGGGATGCGTATCACGCGGTGGAGATAATGGAGGAGGCGGTGAAAGTTTATAACGTGGAGTGCGTGAAGTGGCTGTTTGGCGATCGAGGCGCCGAGTTTTGGAAGACGCATCCGGTGTTGTCGACGACGACGATTTTGAGAAGGACGTGCCAGATGTATTCGTTTTCGACTATTAATGATGAGAAGTTGTTAGATCTCTTTCGGTTTTTGAAGGCGCAAGGGGCTAATGTGGATTCTGGGTTGGTGGATTTGGCGTTTACGGGACACGCGCGCGGTCGATGCGTGATCGAGTTTTGCCACGAGTGCGGGTTGTTGACAAATATCGAGCAGCATCGATTGTTGGACGCCGCTCGACACGCAACGCTGGATGTCGTGCGATACTTAAAAGAAAATTGCGCGGTGGAGTTCAACCAATCTCATGTTGAAGCGGGTGTTTCTGCGTTAAGAGTCGAGACGGTGAAGTATTTGATCGACTCGGGCGTGTACGCAAACATCGACGCCTTGGTCGCTGAACTCGCATCGACGATGGAACAAGAAGAGACGCTCGATTGGCAAGACGAAGACCCGCATGAAGTTCGAAGTCTTCATGATCAGTTGCGCAATTTCTTCCGCGACAAGCTGGGGATTACTCCTGAAAAGGATCGACTTCGCTTGCGCGCCATTCTTTCGTGCGTCGACTCGTGTCGAGAAACCATGCAAAGTGCCAAATATCTCGACATTTGCCAATACTTGAAGCGTCTTCACAAAGAAGCTGGGAAATTATAGATAGATGTTGCGCATAGCTCGCTTCGTCACCACGTGACTCCGCGCGAAACGATAAGAATTGATGTCTACATACCACATGTCTACATACGCAAATGGTTTTCAAACGCTGGCTCAACCGTCCGACCCGTGGTCACTTCTCGCCTGCGAAACACACGAGCGCGCGCGCGCGCACCGGCGCGCCACGTCGCGACAACGCCTAGGGATATGAACCGTGAAGTCTTCGCGCTCCCGCCGTTGCGTTGCGAGCTCGCGCAGGCACGAGACGTGCTGAGCGCGCTCTTGCACACCATCATCTTCACCCGCGCGCTTGGATGTTTGACCCCGAAAGAAGAGCGCTGTGAACGTCTGGATGTCTTCTACGTCACGTGCGGAGATGCAAAAGTAGACAGTAAGATTTCGGAGAAGATTAATACCTTGGTGCAGTGGGCGCTGAAGACGCCACACGCGCAAGAGGCTGACGTGTGCGTGAGCTTTTACGACCGCAAGGAGAAACAACGGGGCGGTATTAGCGGGGTACTGAGCGGACGACGGGAGGAACGCGCGTATTGGGAGCAATGGCGCATTGGTCTCGAGATATTCAACGGCGAGGAGTGCGAAGAGGAAGAGCGCGCGCGACGAGCAGAGGCACTGCGTGACCAAGTCGTCGGGACGCAGCAGCACATTTTAGGCTTGGTCAACGAAATGAAAGGGCATTTACCAGCGGTCACCACGTCGGACGTGGTGTGTTTTCCGTTTGAAATATCAGTTCCCATCGCGCACGAAGATTCGCCAGGAAGTTTCGGGAGAGACATGTTGAAACGACTGGCGAGCTTGTCGTCGACGCCGCCCACCATGATTTGATTTGACGATGTACCATGTACCACTAATCTTTGTTTGTAAACCACGACTACGACTACTGCTACGGGTGCTGCTATGCACCGAAATCGCTGTGACTAGAAACAATACACACGCGCGCGCTATCGTCCACCGGCGCGTCGCATTTTCCATCGCATAAAATCGTCTCGCGTTCGAGCTTCCTCCTCCGCCGACAACTCCCCGCGCATCGCCGCATCCATCCTCGCCCTCAACTCCCCTTCATCCGTCTCATCCTTCACAATCTGCAAAGGACTCCATGCTGGAAACTGAAAGTCCCCAGTCTCGCCATCCGTCGCCCTCTCGCTCGCATCCAACAACATCCGCGTCGCGGCGCTTGCCGCGAACCCAACCACCGCTCCGCTCGCCGCCGCCGCTCGTCCTCCTCTATACATCGCCATCATCCCGCCCCCGGTCACCGCCCCAGCCATCGCCGTCGTCAACACATCATCGCAACCGCGCGACTTGGTAAACAACGACCTCGCGGTTTCAAACGTCCCGCCCACGAGTGCAAAGTTCATGCACGTATTCAACATGTACGTCGGCGTCACCGACGCCGGACGACCGCGCGCGAACGACAACCCGGCGCCGACGAACAGGCCCGCGAGCGCAGCGTTCGCGGTCACCGTCGCGATCGATTCCACCGCCGCGTAGTCCACGTCGATCGGCGAAGACATGATGAGCGAGGTGCGCAAAAAGCGTCACACTGTGCCGACGATGCTGTCGCGCACGTGGACGACGTCGACGGCGGTGAAGCCGCGGGCCAAGGCGACGGGCGATGCGTCTCGTTGGTGCGCGACGGTGCGCGCGGGCGCGGGCGCGCGCGTGGGCGTCGGTGCGGCGCGCGCGCGCGTCCCAGCGCGAATACGAGGAATATTCAGTGATGCTGACGCGCGATATCAACGCTGTGACGCGCGTTCTATGGGCGCGCGAGCGCCGAGGCGCGGCGTGGTGACGCGATCGAATGCGCAGGGTGGTGTGGGGGTGACGAAACGCCGACGGGTGGCGATTTTCGTGGAACCGAGTCCGTTTAGTCACGTGAGCGGGATGAAGAATCGCTTTCTGCGGTTGATTGAAAACTTGCGCGATATGGGTGATGATGTGGTTGTGATTACGCCAGATCGCAACCCTCCTGAAGAGTATTATGGGGCTAAAGTCATCGGCTTGCGCGGGTTCGTGCTGCCGTTTTACGGCACGGACACGCTGTTGCTTTCGTTTGGGTTTGACGGGCGCATCGCCAAGGAGTTTAGAGAAAACAAGCCGGATTTGGTGCACTGTGCGGTGCCTGGAGGGATGATTAACGGCGCGATGTGGTACTGTAAGACGATGAATATTCCCCTCGTCGAGTCGTATCACACGCACATTCCGCATTATATTCCCAGGTACACGTGGGCGGGTCTGGTGAAGCCGATGTGGGACTTTATTCGTTTTTGGAACAAGCAAGCGTCTACAATGTTGGTGACGTCAAGCATCATGGAAGAAGAACTTCGTTCGATGGGGTGTACAAATTTACAAGTCTGGCAGAAAGGTGTGGACACGGTGGCTTTCAACCCGAGATTCAAGAGCGAAGAAATGAAAAAGCGGTTAAGCGGCGGACGCGACGGTCCAGTCATCGGGTGCGTCGGTCGTTTGGGCGCCGAAAAGAACTTGTACGCGTTGAAGACTATTTTAGAAAAGTGCCCTGGAGTGAATTTGGCAATCATTGGTGACGGTCCCGAGCGTGCGGCGCTCGAAAAGCATTTTGCAGGCACGAACACAGTGTTTACTGGAATGATTACAGGCGACGACTTGGCCGCTGCATACGCGTCGCTCGACATCTTCATCATGCCTAGTGAAAGCGAAACACTTGGTTTTGTCGTCATGGAGTCCATGGCGTCGGGCGTACCCGTCGTCGCGGTTGCGGCTGGTGGTTTGTTGGACATTCTGACCAACCCAGGTGAAATCGGTTTGCTCTATCCGAGCGGCGATTACGACAAGGCGGCTGAGCACATTCGATTTTTGCTCGAAAATGAAGCCGAGCGTCAGCGCATGGGAGAAGCCAGTCGCCAAGACGTCGAAAAGTGGGGTTGGATGTCATCCAACCAAAAGTTGCGCGAGACTCAGTACGACAAGGCGTTGGCTCGCTTCTTCAGGTTGCAAAGTCTCCAAAAAGTCTCCAAAGCGATTGGCGTTCGACGACGCATTGCGAAAGCGTTAGATGTTTTGGTATCTGGTCAATACGCTTTGTCGGTTGCAGTGTTCGCTGCTGCCGTGTGTGCGCTCCTTTTCACTCGACAACCCGTAGTGGCGGCGGCCAAAGTGAAGGCTGCTTTCGGCGCTTCAACCTGGCTTCAAGCTAGCGAGGCGGCGTTGAACGCCACTGGACCCGTACTTGCGCCAATCATTCTCACGGCGATGACCACGGCTGCGGCGATTATTCCATTCGTTCCCACGCAGCCTTTGTTCATCATGGCTGGCTTATTTTTTGGCCCGACATATGGCGCCGTCATCGGACTCACGGCGGCACTTCTGGCGACAGTAATCGCCGCCTCTGCCACCCGTGTGCGTGGATACTCGCAGGTGAGCTCCGACGTTGCTCAAGCTGGTAAAGTAGGCGCGCCTGCTCGGCGGTTGTTGCGCGCGCAGTTGAAAAAGGTGAACCGCGCGCTCAACGGAGAAGGCGACGCCTTCACGCAAGGCTTGAAAGTCGCCCTCATGCGCCTGCTCCCTCATGCTCCATTCACGGTGACCAATTACCTCTTAGGCCTCACCCGTGTACCACTAAGCGCCATTACCGCTGGTACCACCATCGGTATGGCGCCTTGGGTGGTCTTCTATGCCCTCATCGGCGCCAACGGCAGAGGCGTGCTCGAATCCGGCGCTCGCGTCAGCGACGTCGCCGCCTCCCTTCTCAAAGGATTCCACATCCCCAGTCTCCTCACCACCACCGAGATTACTCTCGTCGCTCTGTGTACTTTGCTTCTATTGCTTCGTCCGGCTTCACCCGCCGAGCCGCTCGTCGCGACGCGCGCGTAGTTCTGCACCCGTTGTCTTTCTGTGCCAACACGACACAAAAATCATAAACCCAAAGCACGACGCGCCACAACGCACGACGCGCGCGCGCGCCCGCCCGCGCGTCGCGCAGCGCGCACGGAGCGCTCACGCGCGCGCGCTCACGCCGCGACGTTCCCCGCGCGCTCACGATCGCCCGAGAGACTCGTCGTCAATAAAGTGCACCGTCTTGGGACAGAGCCCCCATGTCGCGAGCTACCGCGCCCGTGCGCGCGCCACACGCGTTCATCCGCGCCAAAGCGCGCGCGACGCAGAGAAAATATCCGTTCCCATCGACGGCCGCGCGTGCATCAAAGTTTCCGGCGGTGAGCTTTGATGGGCTCACGCCCGAAGAGAAGGCGAGTAAGGCGCTGGTCAACCTCTTCACCATGGCCGCGACGCGCGTCATTTTGGACCAGATGTCTGGCACGAGGCATCGAAGTCCGATGTTTAATAAGATTGTGGATTACCTGCAAGAGCATCCGCTTCGCAACGGCAACGAATGGCTGTCGCAGTTGATGGCGCATGAGGAATTAGACTATAGACTCGTGGCGGTGCGAATCATCGAAACCCGAAAAGCACTCGCCGACACCGAGTTTGATTACGAGCACATGCAAGAGGCGGCGTTGAAAGGGATCACGGAGGAGAATTTAGAGTTGAGTCGGGAATATTTATCGTGTTCGCTCGACGCGGATGAACATGTGGATGATCTACATGTGTAAACAAAAAGCCCCCGCGGGTCGACTGACGACTGAGAGAACCAGAGAAACCGCTGAAACCACCATTGATTTATGCCCCTTACGTTAGCGCGCGATGCATGAAATATTTATTCATACACATTCGTTTGTTCGCGTCGCCGCTCAGGCGGAACGATGACGACGATAGCGCAGCATAGCTTTCCAAAGTTGACACCCACGCGAAAGCGCGCGGCGTCCAACCGACACGTCAAACCGCGGCTCGTCGCGATGCCCTCGGCATCGGACATCGCCCGCGGATTTCGCATCGCAACCTCCTCAGATGGTTTCCCATCGTCCTCCGTCGTTCGCTTCGCGTCGCGAACCGCACACGCCCCACCGCTGCTCGCGGCGCGCGTCGCGGTGAGCTCCACTCGAGCCGTGCTGAGCGAGCTCAAACACGCCTCGGTGCCGCTCGCGCAGTTTGCATCCTTCACCACGCGCATAGTATGGCTCAGACGTGCGCGACGCCGGCGTGGACCGCTCGTAGCGGCGATTGTGGCGGCGACGAGCGCGATAATACACGCCCAACGCAGCGCGGGGACTGGATTCAGACGCTTCGGCGTCGCTCGGCTAGCTGAACTCTTGGCGAGCGCCAAGCCCCTGCCGCTCATCACCGGTCGCACAGCGCTAGTCATCGCCGCCGCGGCGCCGTATAAATGCTTTGTGCGCAAGTTTGCAAAGCTCGCGGCGAGAGTGTGTAAAATTCCAGCGGTGCGCGTAAAGTTGCAACGGCACGCGAAACGGTTGGGAAAATTACTTGCAAAGAATAAAGTGCGCACAGAAGTGAGCTCGTATAGATTAGCGGTGAACGAGGCGTGGGAAGTGCTCGAAGAGACGCTACCAAGGGACGTATTGGTGGCGATGAGGCACGCAGAGGGGCAATTGGCAACGATCGCGCGATTTACGGGGGCGAAGAGCCGACGAAGACGTGGGACATCGAGCAGGGAAGGAGGGAATGATGTGAGCGATGGAAGCGGGAGTGATAATGATAGCGACGATGATGGGTCAACAACAGGGCTTGCGGCGAGGTATGAGCGTCAAGCGGAGCATCGACGGTTGATTACGCGTCCAGTGGGATGGATGAAGGGCGGCGTGCAGCGGTTGCAACGGTTACCCGCTGTGGTGTATGAAAGCGTTGTAGCCACGGATACTGGACACGGTGCCGTGCTCGTGCTTCCGCCGGAGTTTGAAATTCACGCGTTGAAGAATAAAATTTCTCCGGCGGCGCGTACGAAATTCACGGATACGCAGTTATCGGCGTTTATTTTGCAGTATAGGAATATTTCTGCCGCTGCACTCGCCGTGGAGCGCTCGTTGCAGTGGCGTAAAAGGTACAAGTTTTTGAACGAAACCAACCTGAAAAAGTTTTCAAACGTTGCATTCATTCATGGTCCGCGACAAACTTGGAGTGGAGGCTATCAACTCGTATTGAGACTTCGAGACGCTATGGATGCGGTCGGTATGGAGGGATTGGATGAAGTCGTCGCGGCGGTGATGACGCAAGCCGAACAGCAATGGATCGCGTTGAAAAATTCTCATGGCGCCATGCGTGGACGATTAGTCGCATTAGTGGACTGTTCAGGCATAGATTTGACGTCGTTTCCGATATCTCTCGTCGCCACAACACTGGTGACACTAGATGCCAACTACCCACAGCTGGCGTGCGAAGTACACGTCATCAACGTGTGGTGGTTGATGCGCCGTGCACTTCAGATTCTCCTCGAAGTCGTCAGCAGCAACACGAAAGGAAGAGTGAAGATTTATCAAGCCGACTTTGATGGCATCGAAAAGCTTCACGAAAAGTTTTCACCGCACATTTTACCTCGATGCATCGTTGGTGGGAAATGTCATTGCCACCGATGCAAGACGCAGGCATTCGCCGTGCGACCATCCGCGAGAGCACTAGCGGGATCTTGGCGCGGTTTAACCTGGCAACAAATGTCTGGGTCTCAACGTCGACAGTATTTGCGCCACTTGGCGGTGTACTCTATCGCGCTCGCGGTGTTTTATCCCATGTTTTACTTCCGCATGACTGTGCACCCAGTCATGGCGACGACGTTGGCCATGATGCGCCGGTGGGGCTTCCGACGACGCTTTGGCGCGATGCTATTCGTCTCCCTAGTCCTCGCTGGATTCACATGGCAGTTCGTGCAGACCACGGGTTTTGGAGAAGTCCAGCTCAACTGGGCACACGATCGACTGATATGGGCGCAAGGAGTGTTGAATGCCACGATGGCGTACGTGCTCGATAAACGCGCATTCGAGCTCGTGCAAGCATCGCGCGGTGTAGAGTAGTAATGTAACGATAATCCATCTTTTGTTGTATGTATGCATGTTGTTGGTTTTACAAATATTAACGATGTATCGCGTATCTAAATTCATGTCCATGTGTCCATTACCAGCCACCGTTGCCGCCGTAGCCTCCGTTGCCACCGCCGCCGTAGCCGCCGCCATTGAACGCGTTTTGATTTTGGTATCCACCGCCGCCGTAGCCGCCGCCGCCGCCGCCGCCGCCGCCGCCGCCATTCGGGCACGCATTTGCGAAGTGACCGACATTACCGCATTTGTAGCACGTACTGTTCGCCTTGGCACCGCCACCACCGCCGCCGCCATATGAAGAGTTGCCTCCGCCAAACGCGTTGTACGAATTTCCACCGCCGCCGCCGTTAGCCTTTTGCGGACAGTCCTTCGCCCAGTGCCCAGATTGCTTACACACATAGCACTCTCCCTTCGCACCGCCACCGCCACCGCCACCGCCGCCAAAACCACCGTTCATGGGCGCTGAATCGTTGTATCCACCGTACGCGGGCGCTTGCGCGCCAGCCTGATTCCAACCCTGCGCCGCAGCTTGTTCCCCGTACGTCGGCGCCTTGTTCGACGGCATTTGCCCAAACGTATCCGACGCGCGCTTCTTAGTCGGCGCCACATACGCATCAACATCCTCACCGAGTTCAATCTTCTCAATAGCCTTGAGTAATTTCTTACTCTCATCGGCATAGTTGGTGATTGGCGTAAACTCGAGCAAGTGACGCTTGACGCGCGGCACATCGTTGTAATCGTCGACAGAAAGCTTCATGCGCACGTTGGCGTGCTGGAACAACTTGTCAATTTGAATTTGTTCGTACTTGTCTGGTTCCGTTTCAAAGATTTCCTTCATTTGCGACGCAGTGTAACCAAAGATTTTGTCGCCAACTTCTCCAAACAAACTCACCCACGCCTCACCCGAGTGATCAGCGAATAACATGCTGTGAATGTATACCCATTCCGCGGCTTCGATTACTTCGCCCTGGTGACGGTCGCACATCCACGATCCGGTGGCGTCGTCGCGGCGGAGTTTCTTCTTGCATACGCGGTCGCCGTGCATGCGTGGGCATGCTGGGTAGAAGTTTCCATCAACAGCTTTGTTGTTGAACATTTTCAAGTGACAACGGCACGAGACATACGCGGTGGCAGACTGGTCGCCTTGAGCGAGCATACCTTCGCCGACTTCAAGAATCTTGGCCATGGAGAGTTCGTTGGAGGAGCGTCCGCCGCTCGCACCTTGACCACTGAGCGACGTGACTTCTGCAGTCGAGCCGCCGTTGTCAAACCACGCACGCATCGCAGCCGCTTCATTGCAATCTGGATTGATTTCCACGAGCGTACTTCCGACGGTGCCTAAATTCTTTCCTTGAAACTCGCCGATGCGCGCGTTCTTAATCGCCACCACTGGACTTTCACCTGCGGCGATGAGCGACTCCACAGGGCCACCCAAATCAATTGCGTGCGGGCTCCAGAGCGTAAGTTCGATAGAATGGTTTGAGTCATCGCGAATGTAAATTGAACGCTTTTGCGTCTCACCGCCGTCACGCTTCATAATCGTTTGCAAATCGCCAATGGTGTACGCGATACCGATGACGTCGCAGAACTCCCCAGCATCCGTCGCGCCAACTTCAGCAAGCTTCTTAAATTTGTACTGCACCTTGGCGATTTCGCGCTCAGCTTCAGGGCACGGAATGAAAGTGGTGTTTTGATCAACTTTCATCTCGTACTGAGAAATTGCGTACTTGGGATTCCGCGCTGTGGTCAACTGCGCCTTGGAAATTTCATACACGCCACCCGACACGAGCTCTTGAGAAAAACGAATGGCAGTGTCACCAAAGCACACGGCTTTCATTTCTCCACCATCGGCATCAAGAATCTCGAATCCGAGCACCTTACCCTCACCTTTTTGATTGTGATACGAACGTAACTCGAGTTTTGACGTGATGCGCGCGCGAATCGTCCAGCGGCTTTGATACGGATTCAAGTCGCGAATGTTCATAATCTTCCCCGGAGCTTCATTGCGCGCGGTTGGGCCACCTTGCTGACGATATTGCTGCTGCGGTTGCCCACCATACCCGCCTTGCTGCGCGCCGCCGTATCCGCCCTGCTGCGCGCCGCCGTATCCACCTTGCTGCGCGCCGCCGTACTGTTGCGCCGGTGGCGCGACGCTCGCCGACGTTGAATACTGCTGCTGCGGCTGCGGCTGCTGCGGTTGGTCTCCGTACCCGCCGCCCATGCCCGCATTCGCACCGTACGCATTGCGCTGCACCGGTGCAAACGGCTGCTGCGCCACCATCGACCCTTGCTGCTGCGGCTCCGGCTCATGTTTGTACTGACGCGGCTGCCCGACGACGCCCGACGCCTGATCCAACACATCCACATCCATGACAATCAAAACCCTGTAAATGACGCAACGCGAACGACGCCGAACCGTCAGTCACACACGAATGCATAAACAATAAACTCACAATCGCTCTCGACCTCTCTCGCGCGCGCGACGCGCGACATTCGCGCGTCAAAAACCACCACTCGCACCCTCCGAGACGCCGCCCTCGCGGTGCCCACAAACGCGACATCGCATCCAAAACCCCCTCACGCACATTTTTTTCGACACCTCCTGCACCGTATACTCCTTCAACTTCATAATCGTAAATTTATTCACCCGTCCAGCGTCCACGAGCTCGTTCATCGACGTCGAAAGCAACCCTTGCGCGGCGTGATCGCCATCGCTGCACAGGATTCGAAACCGCCGCTCGCCCGTCTTCGCCGCCAGGGGCTTGATGTCGAACACTTGCACGATGGGCGAAAACGACGGGTCGTTGGGGTTGTCGAATATGTGCGGGATCGAACGCGGCGTCAGCGCGGGCGCCATCGCGGTCGCGTGCGTCGTCGAATGCCGCGAGACGCGCGTCCGGCTGTCGCCGCGATTTGAATCTGCATCGCAATCGTGAGGTGCCGAGTGTCCGAGTTTTGCCCCCGATCCGACCGATAAACCAGGCACCGTGACGACCAAACCCATATTATGCATATACACAACTCCCTGTGTGGGACGCGCGTCGCCGCAACGACCATGGTGCCATGTTTTGTGCACGTACATGGCACACCAGGCGGTTGAGTATACACGCGTTCGGTCACGATTGGTCGTTGTGTGGGTCCGCACCTGACGTCGATGCCGGGCGTCGTCTCGCGTCACTCTGCGCGTCGCATGCGCGTCGCCCGGGGCTCGTTCGTCGCGCGCGTGTGCTCGGAAATCGCGCGCACGACCGCGGGTGTGCGGGGCGAGCGCGCGGCGCGCGCGGCGGGGCGCGTGGACGAGCGTGGCGGTCGGGCGAGAAGCGCCACAATCGTGCGCCGCGCCAGCGCGAGCGAGACGTCGCCGACGACAACGACGACGATGGTGCTGCCGTTCGTGGAGGATAGATACGGTGGAGTCATCGTGGATGATGCGATGTTTGATGCGGAGGAGTTGCTCGGGGGCGATCCCGTGGCGTTCGCGCGCGCGTTGGATGGGTCGGTGGAGACGTGGCGCGCGCGCGGGACGCGAGGCGTGTGGTTGAAGGTTGCGCTCGAGCGCGCGGCGCACGTGCCGGTGGCGACATCGCGCGGGTTTGTGTTTCATCACGCGGAGAAGGAGTATGTGATGCTGACGAAGTGGTTACCGGAGGATGAGGCGTCGACGATACCGGCGAATGCGTCGCATCAAGTGGGCGTGGGCGCGTTTGTGCTGGATAAAGAGACTCGTCGGGTTCTTTTAGTGCAGGAGTTACGCGGGCCAGCGGCGAATCGGGACTTGTGGAAGATGCCTACTGGGTTATTAGAGGCGGGGGAGGATGTGCCGATTGCGGCGATGCGGGAGGTGATGGAGGAAACTGGGATCGACACGGAGTTTGACACGGTTATCGGCTGCCGTCACGCGCACGTCGGCGCTTTTGGTAAATCCGACATGTTTTTCTGCGTCGGCCTGGTCGTGAAGGATGGTGCTTCGCGAGAGATCACTATCCAACCGCAAGAGATCGCCAAAGCGAAGTGGGCGACGATGGAGGAGTTTTTGGACAATCCACACATCGAACCGGGGTCACACGCGTGGGCGCTGCACGCGCTGTGCGAAAAATGGGCCAACGACGAGTACGCGGGCATACGAGCGAAYAAGCTGCCGCTGGGTTTTGGACGTCCTGGTGAAGTCTACACCTACGTTGCGCACGAATGAGTCTTTATTAGCTAGTTGATTGGATTGTAAGAGTCCGTATTTGTTGTAGCCAAACTTTTTCAATAACCCTCAGCAACATCCCGTCACGCCTCAGTCCGCGACGCGACTTCCGCCCGTGGAGTCACAGCGACTGCATACACGAGATGTACACGTGCACTTTGTCGCGCCTGCTCGCGCCACACGCGCAGTCGAGCGCGCCTACGAGCGCCCAGTCTCGTCGCTCGCCGCTCGCGCGACGGCCATCTTCGCAGCCGCTCCAACGTCAACTCGTCGTCGCGCGTGGGAAGAAGAAGAGCAAAAAAGATGTGCAGATGTCCGAGGCGGCGTGGTTTTTAGATCAATTCAAGTACCAACAACGCTACAAGGCGCAGACAAATGTGTTTAGTATGCCCACGAAGGAGCTCCCGGGTGGGGAAAAGCTCACTGCGGAGGGCGTGGCGGTTGGGGTGTTGGTTGGTTTTATCGCCCTATGGTTTGGGTCGATATCGATCAAGCTCGTGTCGATTACATGGGCGCTGATTTTTACAACGCTCAAGTACGCGGCCATTGCCGGAGTGTTGGTGTTTCTCGGGATTGTTGCGTCGTGACGCTGTCGAGACGCTTTTATAGAAGACACACGTAGACCTTGTACATGATAGTTACACCATTCTAGATGACACAACCACTGGCGGCGATGCGTCTTGAGTTTCTATGTGCAGCCGCAGTGCGTCGACCTTAGCGATGTTTCGAGACTTTTCGTTCGCCAACGTAGCCGTAAGCGCGCGATACATGGTGAGCTCTGAAACGACAGCTAACAACGCGCGTTCGATGGCGCTGAGCTTTGATTTCGCGCGATTCAACGCCGACGTCGTCTCTAGTGCACTATCTGCGTTTTCATTCACGTGAACTTGAATTCTTGCCGTCTCTTCTTCTATTTCGCGACACTTAAGGCGTTGCCGTGCGAGCTCGCGCTCCTTGTCTTCGAGTCGAACGCCGATGCTTGCCAATTTATCGTTCACGGAAGCGACATCTATTTGATCTTCTGCGCCTTTGGGACCGTGAACGAGTCGCCAGCGCACGTGTTCATTAGGATCCTCTAGTCTTTTGCTCAGATTTTCAGCGGATGTCTGCATTTCATGCAGCGTCGCGCTCTTGCTTGCAATTTCAGCTTCATATTCAGGTATAAGCGCGGCGCGCCGGCGCGCTATGACCAGCGAACGTTCGATATCATGAACGCTTCGACGTAGCGTTTCGCACTCATGTACTCGAGATGCAAGTTCTCCTTCACACTGACGACTGACGTCCTCGGATGTCGCCACGCGATCACATAATTGACAAAGCTCTGCATTTCGATCCAACAGCTCAAGCGCCACAGCTTGACGTGATTTCACCAAAGATTTTGCCTGACCATATAACCGTTCTTGCTCAACTTTACCGCTCTTGAGTGCGTCTTTTAGTTTTTGTATTTCAGTTTCTCCAATATCGACGTCCGCTTGCGCTCGGATAACGACGTGGGCGAGATCATCGCTCTGCGCTCGTCGAGCGTCCCGAGCGCGCTGGAGCAATTCGGTCTCCGCACGCACTTTCGATACCAGGACATCCTTCTCACGCATATCTAGCTCAAATGTGCCTTTTTGCGACTCTAAATCTTTGTTTTTCAATCTCAGTGCGTGTGCGAGAGCGACTGTCTTCTTCGTTACCGTAGCAAAGGCGTCGCGTTGCGTCTTTGCGAGCGCCGTCAATTGTTCAAAATGTGCCCAACGCGTCCGCGCGTCTTCAACGCATGACTTGAGATCGTAAATTTCTCTATCTCTGATTTTTGTCAGTTGTGATAACGAATCTATATTGTGCTGGACGATGTGTTGTCGTTTTGTGGCGCGCGCTACTTTATCAATAACACATTTTTGGATGCGATTTCGCGCAGCTTCTTCTCGCCGAGCGCCCGCAACATCTTCTTCTAAATCGCCAATTTCACCTCGAAGGGTCACATTCACTGTGTGCGCTAATAAGTCACCCTTCGTAAGCTCGGCTTTGCATTCCTCTCGTCGAGTATTCACGTCGAGCGTCAGAACGCGCTGGTCTTCAATGACGTGCTTCGTATCGGCGGCGCTTGTCTCGAGCTCGAGATTGAGCACCAATTTCATCTCCCTGAGTTCATCAACCGATTCTGCGATCGCACATTCATGCGTCAACGCTTGATTTATTTTATGTGTCAACTGTGCGTTGGCGCGAGTATCACGAATGACGAGTTGCTTTGAGCGTGATAGACTTTTTTCGCACGCTCGACGATTGAGCTCGTGCCGTACACCTTCGGCAGCAATCGCGTCTCGCGACATTGACTCACTTTCTACGAGTGCCTCGATATCATTCAATCCTTGATGAGCGGTGCCTATTTGCTCGTCAAAATGAGCATTTATTGAACGTATTTCTAACAATTCCCTTTCGCCTTGAATCATGGATTGTGCGGCGTCATTCTCAGCACGCCTTAGCGCTTTGGCAGTGGTGTCCATTGCCGCGGCATCAATCCGAGCACGACAGAGCACCTCGAACACTGCATCTTTTTCACCGCGAATTGTACTCGGCGCCGACTTGCACGCACTTGCTCTTTCATTCTCCCCGCGTAAGACTTTGCGCAAGCCGTCGCATGCGTCTTCAACCTCGCGCGCCCGTCGCGCGCTCGCCTCTCGACTCTCCCCGAGCGCCCGAGCTCGTCGCGCACCGCTCTCAATCTCCTCCTTCAACATCTCGCATTCCTCACGCGCCGATGCAATCATCGGTGCGAGCTTCTCACACGCCATTCGCGTAGCCTCCTCGCGCGTCTCGCGCGCCGCCCGCCTCGCGTCTGTCAACGCCTCCCGCGCTTCCCGCGCCTTCCTCGCGCTCATCTCCGCCCTCGCCCGCTCACTCTCCGCCGCACACCGCGCGAAACTCACATCATCTTCACTCGCATCGCGCTCGAGCGCCACTTTCCGCGCCTCTAGGGCCCGCGCCGTCCGCGTCAACCGACCGATGCGCCGCTCCACCTCCTCCAACGCAAGAGCACACGAACCGTCACCACCATCACCACACGACGCAGACGACGACGAACTCCATCGCGCGCGCATCGTTCGCGCGTAATAATTATTTTGCGCACAACGTCGCGCGCGTTATCGTCGCCAGCGCGCGCGCGTCGTCGCGCAATGCCGCGCGAGCGCGCCAAAAATAGCGCGCGCCGCGCCACCAATGTTGCCACGTGGCACAACATGACACGGCACCCCACGGGTGTGCCAGTCGCCTTCGCCTTCCGCTGTTCCGGCGCCACTCAACGCCGCCGACGCGCGCGAATGTCGCTCGCAAGGGACGATTCGCTCGCGCGATGGGCGTCTGATACACTTCGCGCGCTCACGTCGCCGTCGACGGCGACGATCGACGCGACGATTGATGATTTGACGCAGAACGACGGCGCTCCGGCACACGCAACAACTAGACCGTCTCGCGGGGCGACTGCGGCGGCGCCTGCGGGGACATTGGGGGAATTAACGACGGCGATGAAGCGCATGCATAGTGCGATTGATCCAGCGGTGTTCGATGCGTTGCCGAGCGATGCGGGCGGCGTGACGTTGGAGGATGTGTGGCGGGACATTCAGAATAAGCAACACCAACCGGGCGCCGCGAATGGGGGTAAAGGGAAGGTGAATGGCGCGACGAGGAATGCCACGACGAATGCGAATGGTAATAACGATAATAGTGTGTCGATGGTGGGCTTACCATCGTTTGGGACGATGAAATTTAGTCAGTTGTTGAGCGCCATGGCGGCGCCAGAGGTTGAGCTGGATACCGACCGGGGAACGAAACGGACGAGAGGAGGCAGGGCGACGAGTGGTGCCAACGCAAAATCGGCGGAAGAAAGTCGCGACGGTAATCTTCAGGTTGCAGATCCCATACCTGGGGTGTCTTACGCGCCTGTGAAACTGAAAAAGCGTAGTAATATTCCCACGCCTGTGACGCGACCGGCGCTCCCTCCCAAACGCATGGGACGTCGTCCGAAAGACGCTGTGCCGGAATCTGAGGAAGAAAAGCAATTACGCATGCAAGAGAGATTGTTTAGAAACCGCGAATCCGCTGCAAGAAGCCGTGAGAAGCGACTCAGTGCGATGAAGATTGTGGAGGATGAAAATGCGCGCCTTCGCAAGGAAAACGCCGCGCTCAAAGAAACAATCGCCAAGCTCCAAGGGAAATCATCTCCGCCACCTACCAAAAAGCGCCGTTGAACGTAGAAACACGCAGTTGAACTTTTAATGAATGACCCGCTCTAATAACCAGTTTTAACATGCTAAATCTATGCTACAACGGGCGCCTCTAATCACGCTCGCCACACGCGCGCGTACTCCGCACTTCGATGCACGCGAGTTCCGACAACGTACCAGCGCCAAGTGACGGTGAATCTGACACTCTAGAACACTCTCCACTCACGCAGGCGCTGTTGCGTGGTTCAAGTCCAATGCCTTCTGGTGCGCAACACCCAGAGGAACAAGATGCCGGTGGCTCTGCCACTGTCGTTGATGACGCTCGCACCGCGCGCACGTCGCCGTTAACAGCCGCAGACCGTCGCGCGAGACGAAAACGATACTTCACTGTCGCGTTAATCACGCTCACATCGATGTTTCTTTACGCTGACCAAAACCTTATTGGTCCAAACCTCACCGCGATTGCCGAAGAGTTCAACTTATCCGACGAGCAAAAAGACGTGCGCCTGGGCGGTTGGCTCCAGCTCGCATTTTTCGTCGTCGGCTCGCCAGCATCGTTGATAATAGGATATTACGCCGACAAGACTAAGCGAGTGCGATTGTTTTTCTGGACGACGCTGATTGGTGAAGGGCCTTGCTTGGCGACGTATTGGGTGACGACGTACTGGCAGTTGTTTGCGTTGCGGGCGATGACTGGTATCGCCGTCGGTGGATGTCTGCCACTGTTGTTCTCATTGTGTGGAGACTTGTTTGCGAGCAACGAACGGAGTTATGTGGCGAGCTTTTTGACGATTGCAACTGGAGCTGGGGTGGCGCTCGGACAAGTTGTGGCGGGAACGATTGGACCGGCGTACGGGTGGCGGTTGCCATTCATCATCACGTCGGTGCCAGCGATAGCGCTCGCGGCGCTCATGTATGCTGTAGTCGACGAGCCTAAGCGTGGCGCACAAGAAGAGGAAGTGCATAGACGAACTATGAAGCGGAGTGCGAGCACAGTGGGAGGCGAAGCGTCAGTCGCTCCGGAGACTAGGCAAGAAGACGCGGCTCCTGTATCGTACGCAGCCAAAATGAGCTGGAGCAAAGTGAAAAAGCAATTATTTGTTCGTACGAATTTATTGGTGCTCTTGCAAGGTTTGCCCGGCACGGTACCTTGGGGAGTTTTCAATTCGTACTTTGTGGACTACTTACACGTCCAAAAAGGCATGGAGGTACAAACCGCCACGGCGGCGATTACTGTTTTTGGTTTGGGTTCCGCCGTAGGTACAATTATTGGTGGTGTCGTAGGTCAGCGCATGTATAACAAGAAAAAGTCACAGCTACCATTATTACTAGGATTAACAACAGCGCTAGGCGCGCTCCCGGCGTATTACTATTTGAATGTCAACGACTATGGCCCGGGACGAGTTGGATTGTACCTGACGTGCCTTTTAGGCGGTGTACTATGCTCGATAACCCCTCCAAATGTTCGTGCGATATTGTTGAACGTGAATCCCCCAGAGACTCGTGGGAGTATGTTTGCAGTTTACTCACAAATAGACGACGTCGGCAAAGGTGGCGGCCCGGCGCTCGTCGCTGGCCTAATCGTCGGCTTCGGTAGAACCGTCGCGTTCAACATAGCCTTTAGCTTTTGGTTTCTTTGCGGTATTTTATTAGCGTGCATCACATTCACTATCGATCGTGATGTGCAGTCGCAAGAAAAGATGGTATTCGACGCGCTCAATGAAGAGGTAGATGTAGTAGACGAGACTGACAAGTAGGGCGCGCCGTATAATTCATCAACGCGTCATTACGACAAAAATGCGAGAGTATGTTTTTACACAAGTCAGTTGACTTATTCGACCGCAAGGCTAGCCGTCTTATTTGACGGTTCTTCGTCATCGTCGCTTTCCCAGTCTTCCAATTTACGCTTCTCGCCGCGGCTGCCTTGCGCACCATTCAATCCGCTCGCCTCAAGTACGGCGGGGTTGGCGATGGCGTCCCGCTGCTGCCCTGAACGTTCGTCGACAGAGGGATTCATTGTGGACAACTGTAACGATCTCACTTTCGCCACGCGAGGGAACACGATAACGTATAACACTCCTTCTTGGTAAATGCATCGGCACGTCTTGAGTTGCACGAGCGAAGGGAATTGGCACAACAGCTCAAACGCGCACCCGTGTTTGGGTTTTGTCTGCACCGACTTGGCTAGATCCGCGCGAACGTACGCGCGCCCTTGATCATCGACAGCCATGTAGAAATCACCCGGTTCGTGTCCTGGCGCCCGAATGGCCAACACATGATATTGTACGCTGTTCGCCACTTGCAACTGCACGTCAGCCTTGTCCAGCACTGGATAGATTTCTCTGTCGTCTGCCAAGTTTTCGCCAATAGCGCGCACCAGCAACGCTCGAAACGCGGCTTTGGATATGTTTGGACGAATCATAAACGGATCCACTCTCGTGCCAAAGGTCTTTGCATCGACGAAAGGTAATCCATCGGCAACTTGTGAACTCAACGCCGCGGATGTCGTCGCGCCGTTACTGCGCGCATTCGTCACCGCCACAGCGGGCGCCGCGCCTCCTTCAACGCCGACGCGCGCCGCTCCATTCGCCCCGAGAAGCGCACCCGCCGACAAATTCCCCTTCAAATCATTCAATCGCACCACCATCAATCGCGCATCAGCATTCCCTCGCTGTGACACTCCAGCCACGTGCCACACCTGCGTCTCGACCGGTAACTCGTACGTCGCTCCGCGCGACTTGCGCAGCTCCACCAACGCCGCGCTCGGACGTCCCCGCCCTCTCCCGCTCCCATACCCCACCCCCGACTTCTTCCCTCCTCGTCCACCTCCAACTACGCCACCACCATCACCATTCGAAAACCCACCCACGAGCGCGACACCGCCGTTCTGCAAGTACCCAACCGCGCCCTCGAGCGCGTCAAACGGCTCGCTCTCCACCGTCGCCTCCACGCGTCCAGACATGGACACCCCGAGCGCGCGAATCACGACGTAGAGCTCATTCGCCGAAGACGGCGCGGCGACGTAATGATGCGGCTTGCCACCGTTGCCGGCCCCGGCCGTCGTCGCGCCTTGCACCATGACGCAAAGACGCGGTCGGACACGTCGGAAAGAGGTGGCTTTTCCGGGTCACGAAATTCGCGCACGAAATCGCGACGCCGCGCGCGATGGGCGCGTCGGTGACGACCGCGACACGGGTGCACGGGTGGCGCGCGATGTGTTGCGTGCGATGCGCGCGCGCGATCGTTCGGTCGGCGCCGTGACGCGGAAGAGAGGCGTCGGAAACGCGCGTCGCGATCTGGCGTCGGATCGACGTCGAGCGACGTGGACACGTGTGTGGCGTAGTGTAGGGTAATTTGTGCTATGTATTGGCAAATGTGGTGTGTCCCGGGTCCATGGGTGATGGATAAATGGGTAAAAGACATAGTGTATGGTGTCTTGTGGTATGAGTGGTGCCTGGGTGTTCCGGGTGTCGCGGAGCGCCTCTCGCGGGGCGTGGCTAAATCTCATGCTGAAGCAACTTTTTATCAATTTTCTTATACATACTTTATTAACATATAMGTCTATCAAACGACGATAAAACTGTCTGAAATACATTCACCAATGACCAATCGTGACCCATCCCTACGGAGGGACTGATATGGTTGGCGAAACTCTACGCTCGGCGTCCGTCGMGCCGTCGCCGCGTCCCCTCGTCCGCACATGATGACGCGCGTCGCCGACGCCGGCGCGCGCACCCGATCGGTCCATGGCGAGATATTACTATCTGTAGCGATTTCATCTCGTCATCCGACGTCGACTCGACCGCGCGACGACCATGCGGCGGTTTTCGCTCGACGGAGCGTTGAGTGCATCGCGAAATTCGCACGAAGMTACGCCACGCGACGCGCGGGGACGCGCGCGATCGCGCCACGACGATAGATGCATGCCGCGCATTGATGTTCGTCGTCGATTCCCGGCCACGATATAGCGAGCCTGCCGTGCGACGCGTCGAGAGCGTCGTTCGAATGCGTCGCTCGGCTCGACGCAAATGACACCACATGGGCGTTCCATACGACGTCACGTCGCGCGCGCGTCGATATCGCCGAATCGGCTTCAGTACTTTTGGGTCCACGCACGCGTTTAATTCGTTTCGACAGCCCGCGTCGTCGCATCGAGACGCATCGCGAAGGAGATAGCTCTCGACCACGACGACCACTACGCCATTCTGCGAAGCGCACGTATGTACACACGCACACACGCACGCACGTGCCTAACGCGCCGGCCTGATACAAGGCTAAAGGGAGTCAACAACCGCTTTCTACTCTCGTTCGCCTCCCGGGCGTCAACTCCTGGGCGCTGCGGCGTCGCTGAGGCGTGCGTTTCCGCGCAGGATCGTCAATAAGAAATGGTTTCTGTGCAGCAGGGAAGATGGCTATGGCGCTGTGGCCACAAACATGGAATTCAGTTGGACAGCACGTTCAACACCGTTCGCTCTAGATTTTCAGTGTTCACCATATGTGTCGCGCATGCTTCGGGCTATCTTCCGTGCGCGTGGTTCATTACATCAGATGAATGCACAGAAACCAT
>WMKK01000014.1:345921-356696 GCA_012295225.1 Ostreococcus mediterraneus
CATCCCTGCGAGAGCCGAAGCCTTTGGACAAAGAGTGGCTAGACCGAATGCACGCCATGTCCACAGAGGCCTTAGAATTCGTTCAATGTYGAGATGAGCTCGCAGTCATGGCGAACATGATTGATGACAGCAGTCATGCTGCGTCTGCCCCCGCCACGGGACTTGCGCCGCGCGGCAACCGCTCGAACATCGACGCTGGCAAACGCAATAGTTTAACTCGAGAACGCTCATTCGCTGAAATGAAAAATCATCCACCCAAGATCCGGCGGAATGGTTCAGAAAGATAATGTCTTATATGCAGTATAATATGTAATTGTATTGACGTTTATTTTATATTATTTGATAGATTTTGATAGATGTTAAATACTGTGTATATTGATGATAAAAAGTTGCTTCAGCATGAGATTTAGCCACGCCCCTCTCGCCTGCGTTGGCCGAAACAGCATACTAGGGGCGTACATCCTACATATGTAGGCCCGGCCTGCATACGCGTACATACCATACTTAACACATAATAAGCTTATGTAATATACCTCTTGAGTGATACATACCGTACATATGATGTTAAGTACGAGTGTTTTGCGCACTGGCCGTGTAAACATGCGCCGGGTAAACCCTTATTTCTGAACCCTAGTTACCCCTCGTCGCGTACCTTAAAATGACCAGTCATGTCGTCCCGTATTTACGTAATTTATTAGACTATCAATGTATTTCTAAAAATCATGCCCCGCATAAAAGTCGTTTTTCCATGGCCATATGCACGCCCCCGGGGCGTACATCCTACATATGTACGTACATATACATATACATACCATTCGTACATATACATACCGCCAACACAGCCTCTCGCGCGCGCTCCTTGGCTCGAATGGCGAGCGATAGTGGACCGTGGGCGATGGCGTGGTGCATGTGTGTGGTTCTATTCGTGTTATTATGTACACGTGTGTTGGTGGCGGCGCTGCGGCTAGTGATGATGATGATGATGCGAGTCGTGGCTGGAGCCGCCGACGTGAAGGTGGCGTTCGAGGACGATTGAAGCGGTAAATCCAAGCAACACGCGTAGCGTTGGAGCGATGATGACGCGCGCCCGTGCTGCATTGCTCATGTTTGCTTGCTTTTGCCGCGCGATATCGGCGAGAGCGGCAAAGATGACGGCGAGGAAGCCGCCGCCGGCGAAGGCTTCGGCGAACGCCGCCGATGCGCCGGTCGAGGCGCTCACGCCGCGACTAACGACGCCAATGCCGATGGTGCTTTGCGATAGTGCGAGCAACATGAATGTCAGCGCGGTTCCGGCGATGGCGACCGTGGCGCTTAATAAATTGAATCCCAAGGCTTGGAAATCGGTAAAACCGGCGACGCGTAAAATGCTAAAGTCACCAATTTCTTGCGGCAGCTCGTGCGCAAGCACGGCGATTGCGGTGCGCCAGCCCGCGGGAACGCCGCGACGGGCGAACGCGGCGGCGATGGCAACACCATCAGTGAAATTGTGCACGGCATCAGCGATCAGGTTGAGCCATCCCGTGGGCGCGACGTGCGCGAAACTCGTACCAATAACCGCCGTCCGCGTCGACCTTGACCTTGACGACGATTTCGACGCGCGACGCCGCGGCGCTCGCCCCCGCCCAACCCCACTCGCGCTCATTGACTTTGTCTCTTTCCCATCATCACCTCTCGTCGCGCGCACCACGCACTCTACAATGTGAAACATCACGACGCCGGTCACGACGCCGCTCGCGACAACCGTCGAGCTCGCGCTCCTGTACGCCGACGGAAGTTGATGCCCAAGCGCCTCCGCCGCCATGGCCCCGATCGCGACGTGCGATAACGCTTCCATGTCCACCATCACCGCGCGCAGAGGGAAAAGCGCGCACGCCGCGAGCGAGGCGAGCGACACGAGCGCACTCGCAGCCATGGCGTGCAGCACTTCTCGCGCACTAAAACCCGCGATTTCTCCCCCGTGCGCGCCGTGCGCGCCGTGCGCGTGCGCGTGCGCGGTGGCAAAACATGCGATGGCGACGAGCGCGACGAGCGCGACGGTGGATGCTCGCGTTCGCGGGCGCAGCCGCGACAACATTGGCGTCATAGTGTGCCGCTTCGCTCCTCGATGCTGCAGCTCATCTTGGTTTTATGCGCGCTAAACACGGCCCTGGGCGCGATTCGGAACGTCATGCGACCGCTACGATCGGTTTGGCGCGTCAAGCCGCGCGTGTCCACCCTGGTGGTCCTCGGAAGCGGTGGACACACGTCGGAGATGATGGCGATGATGTCCCAGCTGTCCCAGGACAAGTACGCGCCGCGGTCGTACGTCGTGGCGAGGACGGATTCGATGTCCGAGCGCAAGGTGCGCGCGCATGAGGATGCCGCGCGTGGGGTGGTCGGCGATGGGGATGCGTCGGCGCCGCCGCCGTACGTGGTGCTTCGCGTGGGACGCGCGCGGGAAGTTGGACAGTCGTGGCTTTCGAGCGCGTGGACGACAGCTCTGGCGTTCGTTGACGCGATGTGGATCGTCTTTAGCGTCAAACCGGACGTAATTATGTGTAATGGACCGGGTACGTGCGTGCCGGTGGTGTTCGCGGGGCTCGTCATGCGAGCGTTCGGGCGCGAGGCGCCGGCGTTGGTGTTCGTCGAGAGTGCGTGTCGAACGCGGCGGTTGAGCTTGACTGGAAAGATATTTTATCATCTTCGCGTCGTGGATACGATGTGCGTGATGTGGGAGTCGTTAATTGAGAAATATCCGCGATGCACATTTGTAGGGCGCGTGATGTGAGCGCTCATGTGTGCGAATGAATGCGTATTGTATTAGGCTCGCGAAACGACTCGAGTTGTTTCCAAATAGTAGCACTAGTAGTCGTAGTCGCGCTCTCGAGTAGCGTAGTCACTAGCGAGAGCGCAATTGTAGTAGTATCTAGCCATCACGCACGCGGACGTCCCAGGAGCGCTCGGCGGGGTGAACATTGAAAACGTAGAAACCGCCGCGACGGCTCAGCCGCAGCCGGTGCGGCTGCTCCGCACAGCGCGACGCGCCCCGTCGTCGTCGTCGTCACCTCCATCCCCGAGCAGTCCTCGCTCCGTGACGCATACCACCGCATAGGTGCCGATATCGCGTTCACCCTCGACCGACGCGCACTCGACCGCGCCCGAAGATACACAAATGGCGAACGAAAGTCTAACACGGTTGCCATCAGAGCGCATCAGTCGCTCGTCGATGAAGCTCGTTTTGTTCTACTGCACCGAGGTTCGTCTGCGCAGCGAGCGCGCACGGATAGTTTGGCGCGCGCCCGTGCGCTCGAACGCGCGCGATCGCGCGATGGCGCACGACGCGTGCCTCGGAACGCTTGAGCTCACGGTGGGTTTCAAACGCGCGCCCGGGACTAACCGCCCGGACGGTTTCGTATTCGTATCGAATCACAGATGGAACAGATGGCGCGAGAGATTGCGGCGATAGATAATGATGTTGAACTTGGGGAGATTGCATGGAAGACGTTCCCAGATGGGTTCCCAAACTTGTTCGTGAGCGACGCGGAGAGAATACGAGGACGGCACGTGGCGTTTTTGGCGTCGTTTCACAACGCGTCGGTTATTTTCCAACAGCTTTCGGTCATTTACTCCCTACCAAAGATGTTCGTAGCGTCGTTTAGGTTAATTTTGCCGTTTTTCCCAACTGGTACGATGGAGAGAGTGGATAAAGAGGGCGAGATTCCCACCGCGGTGACGTTGGCGAGAATGTTGAGCAACATTCCGCCATCGCGCGGCGGTCCGACAGATACGATTATTTTCGACATCCATGCGTTACAAGAACGTTTCTACTTCGGCGATGCCATCACGCCGTTTTTTGGATCCGGAATCCCACTCTTACTCGAACAATTAGAACAATTAGAAGACGCCAAGGACGTCGTCATCGCCTACCCCGACGAAGGCGCGAGCAAACGCTTTCACAACTTTTTCACCAAATACGAAGAAGTCGTCTGCACCAAGGTTCGTGAAGGCGAAAAACGCATCGTCACCATCAAGGAAGGCGAACCAGCGGGTAAGCACATCGTCATCGTCGATGACCTCGTGCAATCCGGCGGTACCCTCATCGAGTGCGCCAAGGTGCTCGCCCGCGAAGGCGCGACCAAAGTCAGCGCCTACGTCACCCACGGCGTCTTCCCCAATGAATCCTGGCGTCGTTTCACCGCCGCAGGCTCTGGTTTCGAGCACTTCTGGATCACTGATTCATGTCCGCAAACCGTCTCGGCGTGTTCCGGTACTAAACCTTTCGTCGTGCTTAAACTAGCCGCGTCCATCGCCCGAGCGTTGCAAGTGTAATCCACGCGCACATCTGCACTTTGACATACTTACTAATAATATCAACTATATAATGCTGTAATTACAGCCACATATAGCGTATATTATATTACAATATGAACACACCCAACACCGACGACCACAGCGTCGCGCGCGCGCGTCAGAATTCGACGCATCGAATCACGCTCGTTATGTTCGCCACGGCTAAGACGACCTCCTTCGCGACCGGTACGGTCGTTCGCGCGAGCACCAAGCCGCGCGCTGCCCGTCGGTACGTGCGCGAGTGCGCGATAGAGCGACGCGTTTGAACGACGATGCGATCGCACGATGGAGCGTATCTCGCGCGCGGTGGTGGGTGGCGATCGCGCGCGTTTTGCGCGCGACGCGGGGCGACGCGGGGTGCGAGACGCGCGGAGATGGTGGCGAGTGGTGTCCTTTGCGCGTGCGCGCAACGCGCGCGCACGCGAAGGCGCGCGCGAGGGCGCGGTGGGGGTGAGCTTGGGGGATAGGGTGGAGGATATCGCGCGGGTTCGAGCGCGGGACGGGCGGGTTCGCAATCTCGCGGGATGGATGCGCGTCGAGGCGATGCGTGGGCGAGTGTGCGCGAGTGTGTGTGTGRTGGATTKGGGTGTTTTGTTTTGATACTGACGTTGCGTTGTGATGCGTGTGCATAGGGCGATGACGCAAACCAAGGCTAAGTACGGCGACGAGTCGGTGTACTTTGACCTCTCCAACGTGGAAGCTACGACTGGGGCGTTCGATATGTACGGCGTGGAGTCTTCGGCGCGCTACCCGGATCAGCAAGCGTTGTTCTTCGAGAATGCCGCGCAAGGTTTGGGCCGTCGTGAAGCGATGTACTCGTTCTTGGCTGTTACTGGTGGTTTGCTCACCGTGACGTACGGCGTCAAGGGGGCGAAGGATGCCAAGCTCCCGATCACTGTCGGCCCGCAACAGCCGCCGGTGAAGGGCCCGCGTGACCGTTTGTAAGCGAGCACCTCATAGTGCGCGCTTAAAGTGCTCATGTGGATGACGGAGTTTTTGTCTTGAAGCGTGAGCGCGATTTAAAAAAGTAGAAACTTGTGAATGAAAACAGCGACAGGGGTTGTTTAAAAACACGGCGACGCGCGCGCGAGTGATGATGCGAATAATACGATGCGAATGCAAACGTTTGCGCGCGCGCTGATATCAATCTTGATGAATATATTTACACAACGCGAAGTGCGATGGCTATGCGGCACGACGCCGACGCTAGAGTTCGTCTGGAAGAGACGCTCGAGACAACAAGAGGCGCGTCGCCGTCGACCGCGTCGCCGTCAACTGCGCCACCCATTCGTCATCGTTCGACGCCTCTGCGATGAATCCGTCAATTCTCTCGATCATTTTGACTATGAAATGTTCATCTTGGCGCAAGTGTGCTCGTATGGAGGACGAATCCGCTTCTAGGGCAGCCGCGAGCGCGTCGACGCCGACGGAGACGACATCCGCCGGCGTCTCCGCATTCGCCCCATTCTCAGCAATGGCGTGGATGAGACCTCGCATCGCCTCATCGTCGCCGCCATTTGATGAAAATACTAGTGTTTTGCCGGCACCATCGATGGTGAGCACGTCGGCAAGGAGTGTCAACGCCCGCAAGCGTGTCTTGGCGGGGATGTCGAGCGATGTCAAATCCCGCAACGTTCCGACGCCTCCGTGCGTGAAGAATTTCACGCGTGATGCCTCGTGCGTTCGTACACTCATTCCAAGTACCATTATTGCCGAGTGCTTCACATTCACCGACATCTGTGCGTTCGACACTAACGCCATGAGCGTATCAAATCCACCTTTGTCGTACACAGCCGACTGCACGGCGACGTTATTCGACGCCGCCGACGCCAACGCTCGACATGCGGCACTCACGACGTCATCATCTACCCCACCGATCGCACTAAGCAATGCATCTAACACTCCGAGCTTGTCGAAATCATTCGCCAAATCAATCTGCGATCCGGCGTCGTACAACGCCTCCAAAGCATCAACCTTGCGTTCGCGGCTCGACTCCGCCGAAACCACAATTTCGGCGAGCTCCTTCGCCATCGCCGCCTCGCTCGGCTGCGCCGCAATCGCGTCGAGCACTTCACGAATTTCCTTCCGCTTTTTTAATAAATCTTCATGCGTGTACTTCGACCGTGCGGTGGCATCAATCGTCATCTTTGTCCCGGCGCCGGCGCCTTCGAGCGCCTCCATCGTGATCCCCTCAGCCCTCTTCGCCATCGCCCTGAGCGTCTCAGGGTCACTATTCTCGATCGACCACGCGAACAAAGCGTTTAACGTCGCGTCCACGTCGCTCGCTGACCCATCGTCGCCCGATGACGACGCGAGAAGCGCATCAAGCGCAGCGGCTTCATCATCCTCACCACTCGTCGTCGACATCATCATCGCCCCGCCCTCCGCGACGCACGCGCGCGCACAGCACGCCAACGCACTGAGCGCGCACAACATCACCACGCAGCGCCTCAGACGTCGCGCGCGCATCGTCCCCATCGCGCGGCGCGCTGTGCGGCGGCGCGCTGTCCCGCACGCAGCGGCTGGAGTGCTGACGCCACCGTGACGTCACAGCGCGCCGCGACCGCACGCGCGATGGCGCGCGCGCTTCTCACCGCCGTGCGCGATGGCGCGTTAGCGTTCGCGTTCGGCGCCACCGTGAGTGCGCGCGTTGGACACCCCGCGATCGCGTACGCGCGCGATGAAGACGATGGCGCGCGAATCGATGGGCCAACGCCCGCGTGGCGTTCACGCGTGGTGTGGTGCGATGTGAGCGCGCCGCGGCGCGATGCGATCGAACGAGGCGATGTGGTGGTGCTTAATGCGCCTGGGCCCGCACCGAGGGCGCGGACGGCGCAACGCGTGGTGAGTATGGGTGGGTTTTATGCTGAGGATGCTGAGCGAGGTCGATGCGCGTTGCGGGCGTCGAGGCGTTGGCGGGCGCGCGGCGACGACGGCGACGACGAGGATGGCGATAAGAATGCGAGTAGGAATGATGTTGGAACGGTGCCTATTGGAGTGATTCATGGGCGGTTGAGTGCGGTGCTTTGGCCGCCGCATGCGATTGGATTTGTCGCGCGCGAGGACTAGAAAGTTGTATAAAAGACGAGAGCTACGGCGCTAGAATTGTAAATTTGGCGAAGGAAACCGCTTTACGGTGACGTCTAGGTTGAAACGCACGCGTTCACGCGTGCGGTCAATGGTCATGTCTCGATAGAGAAGCTCTGTGCCTTCTAAATCTATGACGAGCGTGGTGAAGAAGACTTCGAGGGCGCGTTCGAGCGCGTCGTCATTTGGCGTCTGACTCTGTACGCGCAAACTCGCCGCTCCAGAACCGTTTTCTCCAGGAAACATGCGTATCGCACGCGTGACTCCATCGCGCGCCCATGTACCAGTGTATTCTAAACAACCATCCGCGCTCACGCGCGCGGTGGATTTGTCAAACGTAAACTTTGAACCGCCGACGCCGACGAGACAAGACGACGCTAAAAACAACGGGTGCGCCAAAAAATTCCCGAAATCCCTCGAATCAAATACCAGCGTCGCGCACCCTTTCGCTTCGCGCACGAGCTTGATCCCTTGCATTGATAACGCAGCGCCGATGTCGAGTTCGCACGCGCCGACGTCGAATGAAATACTTTCGCACGTGAGCTCGCGCGGCGACGACCAACGCTCTCCCCGAATCTTCACCCCGTTCACCTTGCCCGTGAGCGCGCCGTCGAACGCTAAATCGACATCACAACGCACCGCGGTGTAGCGTTTTAATACCAGTGGTGTTTTCAATACCGCGGTGGCGACGTCGGAGACGACCTGGGCTGGGGAAGATAAAAACGCGAGAGGTGTGGCTGGTCTTGTCCCAAACGCGCAGGGACGTCGCGCGCGGGTCGAGGCGACCGCAGACGTCGTCGCTAGCGCGTGCGCGTGCGTGCGCAACATCGCGTGCGCGGCGTTCTGATTACGTTTATGTGTACGCGTCCGGGCGATGGGCACCTCGCGCGAGTGGACGAGTGAGGAGTGGATAGGATGACACGAGGCGACGAGAAGGCGAGCGAACGCGCTTGTGTCATAACTTTTACGCTCTATGTGTGTATATGAACAATCATAAACAACTAACTACCGACTATTCCGTCGGACGGCGAATCAGGCCGTCTAGAATTAATACGTTTTGTTGTGTGTAGTGGAAATCAAGAAGAAACCAACCGAGGCGAGGCACTCTCGACGGGGAATGCAGAACCATCCCCGTCGTGAATAAACAAACATCCGTCGCTCACTTAACTAGCGCAACACTACTTACGCGCATTTAGAGCGGGACAACCTTTTCCCAGGTGAAGATGTTGAGATCTTCATCGCGACCGAAGTGACCGTACGCGGCGGTGGTTTGGTAACGCTTGTTACCGCCACGCTTGAGGTCGAGCGCCTTGCCCATCATACCCGGGCGGAAATCAAACGCAGCCTTAACCTTGGCCAAGATTTCTTCATCCGGAATCTTACCAGTGCCGTAGGTGTCGACGTGCACGGAAAGCGGCTCGGCGACGCCAATGGCGTAGGAGATTTGGAACAAGCAACGACGAGCGAGGCCAGCGGCGACGACGGACTTGGCCGCTTGGCGGGCAATGTACGCGCCAGAGCGGTCCACCTTGGTCGGGTCCTTACCAGAGAACGCACCACCACCGTGCGCACCCCAACCACCGTAGGTATCGATGATAATCTTACGGCCAGTCAAACCGGCATCACCGTGCGGGCCACCGATGACGAAGCGTCCGGACGGGTTCAAGTGGAAAATAGTGTCGGCGTCCAAGTACTTCTCCGGGACAACCTTCTTGATGACTTCGTTCATCAAGTCCTCGGCAATCTTTTCGTTGGTGACGGTTTCATCGTGTTGGGTGGAGATCAAGATGGTGTGCACGCGCTTCGGCACCATAGCACCGTTGTCGTTTTCGTACTCCACGGTGACTTGGGTCTTACCATCCGGGCGCACCCACGGGCACGTGCCATCCTTGCGGACGACGGTCAAGCGGTGGCCGAGTTGCGTCGCCAAGACATGCGTCAACGGCATCAAAGACTCAGTCTCATCCGTGGCGTAACCAAACATGTGACCTTGATCGCCCGCACCGATTTCTTCGTCAGACTTGGTACCCATACCGTGCACACCTTGGCCGATGTCCGGCGATTGCTCGTGCAAGCGCACGAGCACTTCGCACTTGTTCCCGTCGAGGCCGACGTCGTCAGAGATGAACCCGACATCGCGGCACACTTGGCGAACAACGGCTTCGTAATCAACCTTCGCCTTGGTCGTAATTTCACCGAAAACCATCACCATGTTCGTCTTCGTCGCCGTTTCGCACGCAACCTTGGAATCCGGATCTTGTTCGAGGCACGCGTCGAGCACGCCGTCGGAGATTTGATCCGCGAGCTTATCCGGGTGACCTTCGTTGACGGATTCAGACGTGAACAAAAATCCCATCGTGTGCGTTGCTTAGTTTCTTTGGTGTTGAGATGTGCGGTTTGGGCGTGATAACAAGACTGCGCACGAACAAAAAACGAGTCAGTCGCGCGTCTACATCGACCACGCCCACCACAGCCAAACCCCGCGCTATCCACATCCGCGCGTTCGAATCCCATCGACGCGATCCGCCCCCTGCCTGCGCCCGCGCGACCGCACCCGCGCCCTCGCGTCGTCGCGCAGCGATGCATGCACCCTTCCTCCATCATATCCCACCGCTCATCGCGCGCATTCGCCCCGTACGCCGCGATCGGCGCCGCGAATATTCCGCGCCGATGGCGCGGATGACGTCTCGCGAACGCCACCGACGATGCGGCGATCCCACGCGGCGCGCGATCGTCCACGGCGATCGCGCGCGCGACGACGGCGATCGCGATGCGGCGACGCGAATGCGTGCGATGAAATCTGTATCACGCCGTGCGATTGGGCGTACCTGTGGAAAGTCTCGAGTGACCGCGCGGCAAAGTGTCGGGCGAGTCGCGCGCGCCTTCGGTTCGTTCGGCGGCGGACGACGGGCGATGGCGTCGCGGGAAAATCACGTCGTATGCGCATACGGTATAGAACTCGTCATGCGTAAAAGTACCTGTAACTTTTGCCATGATACCTGTTCGCGGGCACCGGGTGAAAATTTATGCGTGTAACACGCACGACGTCTGCCGCGCGTAGTGTGCGCGCGCGAAGGCGAATGCGAATGCGATCGTGCCCGAGCGGTTAAGGGGATCGACTAGAAATCGATTAGGCACTGCCTGCGTAGGTTCGAATCCTATCGATCGCGTTTTGATACTTTATTCTTTGTAAGCGTAGCATTTGTACTAGGGTTTTCGAAAATAAAATACGTACCGAAAATAATGAAATTAATTCACATCGGCGTTTTCCCGCGCCGTCGCGCGTCACCCCGCGCCGCGCGCGCGCCAACCCGTTGCGGGGTCGACCAAACTTTCGATCTCGCGCGGTTTCGCCTCGG
>WMKK01000014.1:358006-521978 GCA_012295225.1 Ostreococcus mediterraneus
CGCCGATGACGCTGATTCGCGAGTATATTTTGTAACTTTTTGCGCGCTTTCCAACGCCGCCTCGTACGTCGTCAGCCGTGCAGTATCGCGTCGCCGGTGGTGTGCGTGATTTCGTGCATCTTCAACGTGAATTTTCATGAAAATAATGACTTGAGAAAGTGCGCATTTTTAAGGTGTGTCAGGGTCTAGAATTACAACATGCGCGACGGCCTAGCGACGTCATGCGACGGCGAAATACATCGAGATCGCGTGACATAGCTCGGAGCATGTTTTTCTCTGAGTCCACGCGCTTTCACGTCATTCGACGTCGTTTTAGGCGCTCGTTCCGGCGTCGGAAAACTGAGGACTCTCATCACATGTGGCTCACTCAACTGCACAACTTTCACTTTGATCGACCGCGGGAGCCGCACGGCGCGCTTTCCGCCGCATTTTCGAATGTAAACCTCATCTCAATAATGAATATCAACCGTTGACGCTTGAGTCACATTGATTCAAGGAGTTTCATGCCGGTCGATGGCTGACGTAAGTCGCAGACGAAGCACTCTTTTGGCACAACGCCGAAACGCGCGTGGTCGGACAGAACGTCTTGCCACGCATTCAARAGGCAAGTAGACGATTGAATGCGTTCTACTATACACTTGAATGCAATCGGGCGTGTTTCCATCCACCCTACGCCTCTACACCGCGCTGGAACGTCCCGTCACTGAATAACGTCGACGCGCTTCAGTTACCACTGTTGCCGCGCACCACGAGTACGACTCCAAGCGCCACGCTGTAGCGTTTTTCATCAACGTTTCAAGCCAGAATGGCGAGAAATAACGTTTTTGAACGTTTTAGCTCTTTCAAGCGCATAGAGGTACCGTACAGCGCCCGTTCACGGGGCTGAAGTGCCCTACGTCAAGCGCGTTTCAGTTGCCTGGAGAGCGTGATTTGTCGACACCTTCTCCGAGCGCCGTAGTGACTTGCGTGGGACCTAGAAGCGGCCTGCGTCGTAAAGAATGCTTTCTTGAGTGCATGTGCACCGTCGATACGTTCAGCGGCTCGTTCTGGCGCATCTGAGGGCGCGTCACACGCGGCCGATTCTACTCCAAGAATTCACGCGGCATGCTCACTGCAGTGGTCGCACTCTGTGCGAATCAGAGAGCGCTGTAGAGCTCCATCCGAGGCGAAACCGCGCGTGATCGAAAGTTTGGTCGACCCCGCACCGGGCTGACGCGCGCGCGGCGCGGGGTGGCGCGCGACGGCGCGGGAAAACGTCGATGTGAATTAATTTCATTATTTTCGGTCATATTTTATTTTCGGAAACACTAGTATGCATCGTATAAACGATATGAGTTGAGGAACATGGGTGAAGTAGGGGGGGAAACGCGCGACATCGCGCGGGCGTGGTTTTGGTTTTGGCCATCGCGAGAGCGCGACTCGCGACGACTCGCGACGACGATCGCGCATCATGTCGTCTTCTGTGATTGAAAACGTCGCTATCTCGACCAAGGCGAACGTGTACTTTGAAGGCAAGTGCGTGTCGCATTCGTTCACCACGGCGTCGGGGGAGAAGAAGTCGGCTGGGGTGGTGCTCGGGCCGGACACCGAGTTGACGTTCGGGACGGGGGCGGCGGAGATCATGCAGTGCGTCGGGGGTGCGTGCGAGTATCGGTTGGCGAATACCGATGCGTGGGTGGCGTGCGGTGAGGGTGAGGAGTTTGCGATTGAGGCGAACTCGAAGTTTGATATTAAAGTGCGCGAGGCGTTTCACTACGTCTGTCACTACGCGTGAGCGCGCGAGGGTGGTTTAAATAGAGCGATAGAGAGAGAGGTAGTGCCTTGGTGATTAATGATTGTAATTTTATGATATTTTCACCGTCGCGTCGATGATGATGATGATACTGTTGCGTTTACGTTGTTGTCGTTGTTGTTACATTCATAGAACCCAAAACTAACGGCGCGGCGCCGAATCGTCGTCGTCGTCGTCGCGATATTCGACGATGATGGGCGCACCCTTCTTCCACACGTGAGCGTTGATGTAAGCCAGTGTGTAGGCATCATCCAGACCCACGCCCGCGCACTCGAGCTCGATATTGGCGGACTTTTTGCCATCGGCGTCGAGCTTTTCTTTCACGTACTCTTTAATCTTTCGCACGCCGAGAATTTTAGGAGCAGAAACGCTCGCATTTGAGATTGGAGGCGTCGACGTCCCAGCCATGGGCTTGAGTTCGAACGATAGTTTTGGAGACTCTGGTGGTGGTGCCACGCCCAGAGCGTGGTCGACGATCCACTTTGGTAAAAACTCGCGCTCTTCCTCGGTGCCTCGCAAGGCGTCGACGTCGATGCTCACTCGTCCATAATCACCGTCGAATTCCAAAAACGTCGGAAACGGCGCAAATGCCGACGAAGATACTGATGACGTCTTTTCAGGCGCATACTTGGACACCCAAGACGCTAAAAGCGTTTTAATCACTTCCAATCCCAAATTCCGTCGCTCGTCTGCCGCCGCGTTGGCGATGTCTAAATCACTCGCGTACGCTTCGGCGCTAAATGCAGAACTCGGCGCGAGTGTGATCGCTAAACTACCACTTCGTGAGTCGCACGTGAACCACGACGGCGTCGCTGAGAGTGGATTGATGGTTTCATCTGCGAGTAACGCATCAAAATCTGATTCTGATGAATGCTTCATCCCATCAAAGGTCTCAATGGTCTTGCCGGTGCATACGTCAACGATTGATATCGCGCCGACAGAGTTTTGCGTCATCACACGTCGCTTGTCGCGGAGCACGGCGTGTCGCTCTACGGGACTCGCACCGACGATTTCATTGAGTGGCGCGAGCGCCGAAGCGGCGGCTTCTATTTTTGACGCCGACGAGGGCGTCGTCGCTGCGAGAGATAACGCTCCCGTACCTATTGCTATCGATCCAGGCGTCGCCGCCGCGGCGTCACCCCACGTGTCAAACTTTCGCGGCGTACCGATGGACATTACGCCTGGAGATCCCACGTCGAACCACATGCCTGGGTGCCGAGAGACACTTCCCATCATCACCGCCGCGTGTCTCGCAGTCGTCGGCATCGCGGTATCACCACCAGATGCGTCGGCGCCAAAAACATCCTCTGGCGCGCTCGCGGGCCAACGCTTAATCGATCTCGACGCTGTCGCCGTCCAAATGTCTCCATCTGAAGTTGCGCTACGATGCGTATCATCAAGCTTAATATTCAACACCGCAGCAGATTCCATACAAAGTAACGTCGAACGGCGATTGGTCAAGTTCGTCACACATATTCGACGATCGACACCACTCGAGTACACGCGCGAGAACTCGCGGTCGACGTCGAGGGCCCAAATTGACCCCGAGTGCATGCCCGCGAATGTCTGCACGCATCGCTGCTGGCCAATGTCCCACACTCGGATTGTTCGATCGCTCGATGCGGTGACACACTTCCTACCGCTCGCGTCGACAACGATGGCGCGTACAGTATCCGTATGGCCTTTGAGTTTGCCCTCCTTCGTGCGCGTGCGCGCATCCCACACGCGCAACGCGAGCTCGGTACCACCAGAGACCAAGACGTTGCCGTCTGCGCTCACATCGAGAGCATAAATGGAATCTTTCGACCCGGAAAGTGGCGTCGCATACGTGTTTGCGTAGAGCGTCATCGATGACGGGGATACGTTCGTGGCGATGCCTCGTTCGATGTCCCAAAGGAATAACTCTTTGTTTAATCCGCCGCTTGCGAGCGCGTGAGCCGAGTCGTCGGCGCCTCTCGCCAACGCCATGACGTAATCGGTGTGACCGTATAAAGTCGCTCGTAGCGTACCTCGCGATGTGTCCCAGAGTCTTACGCTTTTGTCGCTGCTCGCACTCGCCAAGTGCGCACTATCAATGCGCTTGACGTCGTTTACCCACGAGGCGTGACCTTCAAACGTTCGAGCGCACCGCGGCACGCCCGAGGACAAATCCCACGATCGCACGGTGCCGTCTCGACCACCAGTGAACACCGTGTACCCATCGCACGCTTTACCATCAACCTCAACTGCATTAACCCCACCTACGTGTTTATCCGCGTACTCTGGGTGTGCGAGCGTAAACGTCGTCGCCCGACGCTGTCGCTTGACCAACTCCGCCGCGGACGACATGTCTACTTTTCTTATCGTCTCCCTCTTCTAGTACAAGTGACAGCAATTATACGATAACGTCCAAAACAACACAAATGTTCCAAACCCCGCGTTGGGGCCGTCAATGAGCACTTTATCGAGCGATGGAAAGTACAACGCCACGCGTCGCTCGCACTTCACCGTCGCGATCGTCCCGGCGGCAATGAGCATGCACACCAAGTGCGCTGCAAATCCCTGCACACCCGTGAGTCCGAGTATACCGCAGCTAATTCCACTCACGATGGATAGAAAGATGAAACTGTTGCATCGAAAACGGCGTACGCGCGTTAGTCTCCGCGCCGTCGCGTCTCGAGAACACACGCGACCGAAACGATCAACCGCGCGCGTGATCCCCGCCCAAGTGCGCGGTCGCCGCGACCAAACCCATCGATGCGCTGCGCATCCAAACGAACCAACGACGCGCCGATCGCGCGCGAGCGAGCGACGTACATGTGCGTATTCACTCGTGCGTTGTGCGCAATGTTCTGCGCATTCACCACGAGATACTTTCCCTGCGCCTCGTCCGACGGCGCGCGCGACGACGACACGGGAGACGCGCGAGATGTCGAATTCATGCACCACTGTACGCGGTGCTTTGTCGCGCGTGAAGGCGTCGCGACGCGTCGAGCTCTGTGGGGTCGATTGAACACGTCCATGCGCATATTCGTCACAACGGCGCGCACCGCTCTCGACCTCGTCCCGCGGCGTCGCGTGCGCGCCATGGAACCGTCGGTGCGCGCGTTGATTGAGTCTTTACACGCCTCGCGCACGCGCGCGGTGGTGAGCGTGACCGGTGGAGGCACGCGCGCGCTCGGGTGGCTCACGAGCGTGCCCAACTGCTCGAAAACATTAATCAACGCGCATGTGCCGTACGACACGTCGGCGACGGAGTCGCTGCTCGGACGGGATGTGGATAAGTATGTCGAGCGATCGGTGGCGATTGCTCTCGCGGAGGCGGCGTATGTTGAGGCGGTGCGAGGGGGCTGCGGGCGGCGGTTGGAGGCGCGAGACGCGCGCGCGTTGGCGGGCGTTGCGGCGACGTGTGCGTTAGGCACAGGGGACGTCGTGAAGAGAGGTCAGCATAGATGCTTTGTGGCGGCGAAGAGCTCGGGGAGGTTGGCGACGTATGAGATGGTGCTCAATAAGGCGAGCGGAAGGGATAGGTTTGCCGAAGACGCGTGCGCGTCTCGGTTGGTTTTACGCGCGTTGCACGACGAAGCCTGGCGGCGAGCGAGGGAGGACGGATGTGCGCTCACCGCGGGTGAAAACGCTGGAGTTGTTTTAGTTGGTGAAGTATTGTCGGAGTCAGAAATGAACGACGTGGTGGTGACGTATGAGGAGGAGCCGGCGTACGCGTGCGCCGGAGCGACGCCGCGGGACGTCGTCGAGCGCTGGCTCGAGGACGACTCGCCGTCAGCGCCGGCAATTTTAGAGTTCATGGGCGGTGAACTCACGTGTGCTGGTGCTACGCGCGCGAATGTCGTACTCAGTGGGTCATTCAACCCGTTACATGACGGACATCGCGAACTCCTCGCGGCGGCGGCGGCGACTAAACCGCCTGGCGCGGCGCTCGCCGCGTACGAAATCGGCGTCGTCAATGCCGACAAGGGCGCACTCACTGTCGATGAAATTCTACGTCGACTCGCACAATTCAATACCCCAGGTGTGGTGTGCTTGCTCACAAAAGCCCCACTATTCGTAGACAAGACAAAAGCCGCGCCCGGCGCCACCTTTGTCGTCGGCGTCGACACCGCCGTTCGACTCTTAGACCCCAAATACCACGGCGGCGAACTCGGTCTCGGGCACTCCCTCGACGTCATCCGCAAAAATAACTGCGATTTCATCGTCGCTGGTCGTTTCGATGCACAAAAAAACGCATTCATTGACCCAAACGACGTCGACGTTCCGCTCGCCGCCCGTTCCGCCTTCTCCCCGCTCCCGTCGTTTCGCAACGACCTCAGCTCCACCGCCATCCGCGCCGCCGCCGCAACGCCATCACCGTCACCGCCGTCATAGCACCCACCCACCTCCTGGATTCCCGATTCCACCACCACCGCATCCACCTCCGAACGAATAGCCACCAGGTAAAACTAGTAATAAAGCGAACTCAACCGGCAAATTTTTGGGGTCCAGACGACCAATCACGACCAGGCAATCAGTCCCTCGATCCACGAAGCCCCCAATTTTTTCGCAGGGTTTGCGAGCGCTAGGGCTTGTGTCGCGCCGGCGCCATCCGCGCGCGCGGCCGTCACACCGACGCACGCGACCGCACGCACGCGACCGCACGCCGACTGCACTCCACCGAGCGCAGTTCACACGCACGTCCCGTCACCCGCGCCGCACACGCCCCGACGCACGCCGCACTCGGTCGAATCCACTCGATCGATCCTTCGCCCGAGGCCGACGACGTCCCACCCACGTAAAGGACGATGATGACGCTCAGCACCACCGCGAGCGCGCTCACCGCGCGCGTCGCGCTCTCGAGCACACAAAACAAATTTCGTGCGACGCAACCGCGCGTCGCGCGTCGCGTGAATATCATCGCGCGCGCCGAGGATGGCGATAATGATGACGCTGATGACGCTGATGAAACCGAGCGAAAACCTCGCGGGCGCGCGGGCGGCGCTGGGCGCGGCGGCGGCAGAGGCGGTCGCGGCGGCAGAGGCGGTCGCGGTGAAAAAACTGATGATTTCGCTGAATCCGTCGTGCAAGTCTCGCGCGTGACCAAGGTCACGAAGGGTGGCTCGCAAATGTCTTTCCGCGCCACCGTCGTCGTGGGCGATGGCAAGGGTAAGGTTGGCGTCGGGTGCAAAAAGGCAAAGGAGGTGCAAATTGCGGTGACCAAGGCGGCGGCGGATGCGAGAAAGAGCGCGGTGAATGCACCGATAACGAAGGGCGCGACGTTTCCGCATCGCGTGACGGTGAAGGGTAAGGGTGGCGCGGTGGTGATGTTGCGACCGGCGGCGCCGGGGACCGGGGTCATCGCCGGCGGGTCGTGCCGGACGGTGCTCGAACTCGCTGGGTACAAGAATTGCTTTGCGAAACAGTTGGGGAGCTCGAATCCGCTTAATAATGCGCGTGCGGTTGTTTCTGGATTGGCGGAGATGCGTACGTTTAAGGAGGTTGCCAAGGTGCGCGATATGACGCTCGAGGAGTTGTTCCAGGCGTAGGCGCGCGCGCTTTGGTTTCCGCCCATCGAGAATTCTCGACGACGACGACGATTTAACTAGACGATGGCGACCAGGCAGCGTTTTACATTTTTAGGAGGCTTTGTGTAAACTCGATCCAATTCTATTTGCTTAATTTATGATCCATGTCCTCGCGACACTACACGCGTAATCGCTCTGTGCTCATCCGCCGCGGGGCTGCGTTCGCGGTTCGCTCGCGACGGCTTCGCCTTTGGCAACCTTTTGCACCATGCCGATGATCATGGAAACTAATTCGTGAGGGTTCGATGATGAATTGTAAAAGTTTCGCATCACCGTGACGGACGGCGTGAGTGCGACGGCGTAGTGCCACCACCGACGAGGATTGAGCACGACTTCGCCAGGGCGCAAAATGACCACTCGAGCTCGAGCTTGACGAAATAAAGGATACTTTTCGTACTCTGGATTCAGCGGGTCAATAGGTGAATGCGTGGACTCGATTGGATAGAGCTTGTCGCTGTCAGATGGAGGGTAGAAGATGAAAAGCTTCGTACCGACGACTTGTCCCAGCCACGCGTGCGCGTCGCCGCAATCGAAATGCAAGCGCGTAATTGTGCCTTTAGGACCACAAAACATCTTGTTGAGCGACGTCGACACTGAATGATCGACGTTGAATAATTGCGGGATATCATCCTTCCCTCGCGCTAGCGCTCTTAGTCCCGTGTCGAGCGTCATTTGGATCAACATCTTTGTGTGGTCACATTGAGACGTAAAGTATGGTGGTGGAAACGCCCGCGCGAGCTTCTCGGCGAACTCAGGATCGCTGAACACCCGCATGCCGTTCGCGTAAAATGGCACGCACTTCATATTCCATGCTTGTCCCAGCACGTCTTCTTCATCTTCTCGAACGCTGGTGACTTCGCCATCTCTAGACTCGATGTATTCAATGAAATCTTTCAACGACGTGGCGTGCGTGCGTTGAACGCCGCTTCCATCGCTCGCATCCATGCGCCTCGCCGGTGCCCGATCATTACATGTCACAGTAAATGAACCAATCTCGTGCTTGAGCGTATCAAACGTCCAATACTTCCCTGGGCAATCCTTCATGCCGTCCTCAAAGACACACGGCTCGCCTTCGCCGACGAGACATGTGGATTCGACCAGACTGGCATCGAAATCTCGAACTCGTCGCACAATGGATGCGCCCTTTAACGCCTCAACACGAATAATGCGCTCAATGTCGGTACAAAACTCACGATTCCCGTCCCTATCTCTCACACATCGCGTTACGTGCTTCAAAAATCCCTCGTACTCTGGCGTCGTTCGCGCCTCCGCAAACGCCCCGCGCGCCGCGAGCGCCAAAAGCTCCTTATACTCCATCAACACCGACGCCGGCCCTTCCAAGCCATCACGCGCATTCCAACCAGCACCTTCAGGAAACTGCACGACATTTATTTCCGGAAACGCTCCACCCTGTGCGTAATCCTCGAACCGTCGTGGCGCCCACGCATACGGATGCGGCCGCGACACCGACCCCTCTCGCACCCCGCGCTCGCCGTACGCCACATCCGCGCACATCGCCGCGACGCGATGAACAAAAATAAATTCCACCGCACCCGCGCGTCGACGACGGCGTCGCGACGCCCCCGGCGCGCTCTGGCGCCGACGCGCGCAGACTTGAAACGCACCGCTGCGCACAAAAACGCATTTTTCAATCCCAGCGGATCGCGCGCTCAATCGACGTGGCGTCGCTTTCGATTGTTTTTTGAAAGTCGTGTGGTGTCGATCGAGTGATTTTTGCTCTGGGTGGCGCGTTCGCGCGGAAATGCGTGCGAACG
Source organism: Ostreococcus mediterraneus (assembly GCA_012295225.1). NCBI lineage: Eukaryota > Viridiplantae > Chlorophyta > Mamiellophyceae > Mamiellales > Bathycoccaceae > Ostreococcus > Ostreococcus mediterraneus. The sequence continues at coordinate 367,129 of WMKK01000014.1, forward strand.
TCCGCGGCGTCAGATACGCGCGATGCCGACGACGGCGGCGGCGGCGGCGATGCGGGCATCGCGCGCGATCGCTGTCGCGCGATGGGACGCGCGGCGATCGCGCCGTGCGGTCTCGCGCGATGCGCAAAAGCGCGTTGGATGGGACAGACAAAGTCGTAATCAACATCGGTGTGATTCCAATTATCGCGCTCCGCGGGCGTCTGGCGAGCATTCGGGGGAGACGATGGATGAAAGGCGAGATGTTGTTGTGTTTGCGTACGATGCGATCGTCGATGCGACTCTAGAGATGACGCGAGTGTCCCACGCGGTGGCGAGAGCGAGGTGGCCGGACAACGTCCCGGGCGAAGCGGCGAGCTACGAAGCGGCGATGCGGACGATGCGACGGTGTTTAGGCGAGAGCACGTCATGCGAGGCGGTGGTGATGATGCGCGTGATTGCGGATGAGGCGATTATTGGCGGGCGAACGACGTCTGGGGGGCGGCCGGGACCGGTGTTTTCGTTTGAGCAGCGATTCGAGCGTCGAACGCGGCCGCTCACCGTCGATGAAATCATCGCGAGTTGGCCTGAGATCAAGTTGATGAGTGTGATGAAGTGGGGAGAAGACTTGGAGACGAGTATTGGGTGGGATGGGCGACGGATGACGCCGATGGGGTTGCAGGCGGATGTGGACGCAGAGCGCAATGCCCGAGAGGCCCAGGCGGGCGAGCAAGTGGTTTATGAGGATTTGAAACCTCTGCTCCTTGCCGCCCTCGATCGAGGGTCGCATGTATATGTACTAGCCTCTCGGGGACGTAGCGTTGAATCATGTGCCGGTGTGCTTAGGGAAAACGGGTTAAAAGTTTGGGATGAAGACGAAGACGACGACACCGGATGTGGCATCCGCGTCGTCTCCACGGATACGTACGCATCTCGCGGCTTGGCTGCCGCACATGTCATCGCTACGAATTCCAATCCCGGCGAACGCTGGTACATCGTTGATGGTGATATTGACGAGCTCGAAAGATTCCGCGAAGCAGATTTGGGTGAGGCATACGACGCATTAACTCTCGGCGTCGACGTCTCGTTGCAGCACGCAGGATACGCCTACGCGAGCCCGCGACAGGTGCAGCGCGCGTCGTTGGATCCACACATCGAACTCCTCACCGACGCGTCTGCTAGGAACTTAGCTATCAACTTCTTCGGGACTTATGCGCGATGACGATGAGTCTTCCTGCTGTACACTGTATGTAACTACCGGTAGAAGTGTTGTTTTCTAATATCAAGTCAATCATAATAAATAATATAACAAGCTCTCTATCCGTGTGCGTCGTCTTTACTTGCCGATCGCAGCTAAGATCTTGTCATCTGTTTCGAACGCCATTTCCTTCTTGTCGCGACCGATGGACTTGTAGTACGCAAAGCGCTCCTTGAGCTCAGCGGCCAAATCCGGATGCTTTGGCGACCAGCCGAGCACGGCTTGCGCCTTGGCGCTCGACGAGTAGAAGTGGATCGGGCGGAACGGGAACGCCTTCTTGACTTCAACTTCCGGAACGTCCTTAGGATCATAGTTGATCACGTTCGGTTCGACACCCGCGGCGGCGGCGCAGAGTTGCGCCATCCCGTTCAACGTCACCGCCTTGGTCGTGACGCAGTTGAAAATTTCACCCGCCGCAGCGTCGTTGCCGATCGCCGACGCAATCATGGTCGCCAAATCTTCGGCGTGCGTCACGGAGGAGAGTTGATCACCAGATCCCGGGACCAAGATCGGGCGGCCACGCACGATGCGATCGAAGAACCATTCTTCGCAATCCTTGTTGGAACCGTAGCCCGTCAAGTACTGCGGTCTGAACGAGCTCATCTTCAACGGAAGCGTCTTCAAGTGAGCTTCGACGACGGCGTGACCACTGGATTCCTTCACCGCATCGCCTTCGACGTGCGGCGGCGCGACAGTGGGCTTGTAGATGCCCGCACTGGACACAAACAAAAATTGAGACGCTCCTGCGGCGACGGCGAAATCCGCAACCGGACCGACAGTTTCCATATCCTTACCGTTGTTATCCACGACGACGTCAAACTTCGCATCACCGTGCACGGACTTCAACGCATCCGGATTGCACCACACCGTCTTCACGCCCAACGCACGAATCTCATCAAAGAGCGTGAACGGGGTCTTTTGCATCTTCTTGTCGCCTTCTTCACCGACGACGTTCATGGTCACCTCGTGTCCCGCCGCTCCGAGGGTCTTCGCGAGCCAGAAACCAATGTTCGCGTGACCACCACCGTTGGTGTTGACGATCAAAACCTTCTTCTTATCGGCAGCTTCGACGACGACAGAGCGCGCAGATGACGCAGCGCGAGTGGGGACAACGAAGGCGCGAGACGCCTTGACTGGCGTTCCGCATACGCGCTTGCGAGACGCAAACTGTTTACACGCGCACGCACGGATTCACATCGTCAGTACGCGATAGAACAAAAAGATGACATCAACGTCAAAACGTTCTCAACTCGCCGCGCGAGAAATACCGCCGAAAATCACCGACACGAGAGAGTTCGACGCTCCGCGACAACCACTTTATCCACATTATTAATCCATCGGCCACTGGTCGACCAAGCCCCCGCGCTTCGCGAGACATCGGAGGTCATCGGACCCATACCCGCGCGTCGATAATCGTACCGTGGAGCACTGTGCGCTTTGCGCGGACATGGCGGACATTGTGAACGACGAACGAGGCGTGCGACGAGTGACGCACACCCCCCTTGCGCTCGCCCCTCGTAGCCATCGATCAACAGTTTGCTTTCGAACGCGGCGTTCATCGATGTGCTTCATCTTTCAATGCGTCATTGAAAGACTTTCACCGATCTCGAGGGTGTCGACATTCGAAACATAATCACGTATCGATCGAGTCGTGATAAATATCGATCAACTCGCGTTCGAGTGATATCGATCGATACCTTGGCACGATCGCGATCGATGTGTTACACGTTGAAACCGGTAAATTCTGATTTCATCGATCGATGGTATCGATCGATTGAAAGCAAAAATCATACATCCTGTGTAACAGTCGTCCATCGTGTGACGAGTCGATCGCTAGATGTTTCGAAAGCACGCGATGACGATCGGTGCGTGCGCCGAACGCAGAGGCGTCGGACGCGCGTGCCGCGCTGTGCCGCGTCGGTTTCGCGGTGACGAAATCGAGGCTTATCGTCGACACTCTCTCGCGCCCCATCGGCTGTCGTAAAGCACTGACCCTACAGAGCACTCGCACGCAAATTATACGTGCCGCTCATCGCGCGTTTGCGTCGAAGTCGCGCGCGTATCGGCGTCACGGATCCGCGGAAGCTCGCGAAGGGTGCGCGTAGGGGCTCTGGCATTCCGGCACCATGGCGGCGCATGCGTCGATCGTGGGTGGTTTGAGCGCATCGCTTGCTGCGCGATCCCCTATAAACACCTTTATGAGGTCGCCGTCGTCGCAGAATAACGTCCGATGGCTCGCTCGACGCGGTGGAGCACAAATAGTGTGCAAAGGTCAGGACTCGCGTTCCACGCGAGCGACGATGGAGAGCGAGCGCTATCCCACGACGACGGATAGCGCGAATGGCGGAGATAAAATAGTGAAATCAGGTTCTGGAAAGTTGCGTAGCGTTGAGTTTCCAAACAAGGCGCACGACTCTTACGTACCGCTGCCGCAATTGGCCCATGCGTTGGAGCGCGCGGTGCTGGCGTCGTTCGCCGAGGTCCTTAGTCAGGAGTGCGAGGTTGACTTTTCCAATAACACTTTAGACGCGTGTTCTGGGGAAATCACGGAGGCATTGGGACGTGTGATCGTGTATTCAAGCGCAGCTGAGGTTGCGGGGAGATTCAGTAACAATTTACGAGCAAAGGAACTCGAACGTTTACGAGCGGCGTTGTGGGAGCTCAGAGTGTTGCTTGAAAAAGAATGTGATGAAGCGGGTGGATGCAGTGTCACCGTTCGTCATAGGTTCGAGGCGTTACGAAGCGCGTCGCTAGATTTAGTTCATCCGAATCGTCGGGCTCCGAATGCACCGAGTGGTACGGCGATTCCCAACCTTCAGCTCGTCCCGGAGGTATCAAACGAAGAAATCACTGCGTATTATCGCGGTGGTCAACCGACAGCTGAAGGCCGGGCCTGGCTCGTTCGAAACAACTTCAAAACAGTCATTGACCTGCGAGGCGAGGACAGACAGAATCAATGGTTGCAATCTTTTGGCGGGGGACACGCCGGTAAAGGCAAGTTCGGTCCAGATGCCCTAAACATTGTACATATACCGATTCCTGATATGGAGCCTCCGTCTTACGAAGACGTGCAACGTTTCATCGACACCGTGAACGATGTGGCATTGCGACCAATCTTAGTACATTGCAAGGCTGGGATTGGGCGTACAGGCTCACTAGTCGCGTGTTGGCGCGTGCATCAAGGCATGGATGTCGAGCAAGCACTCGCAGAGGAGAGTCTGGTGTGCGACTTTGGGTCAATCGCTCAAGAAGCGTTTGTTCGTGAATATGCAGCTAAGCTCAACAATAACGAGTTCAACGGCGCGCAATTCATCGCTGAACACGTCGACGGAATAAGTGGAGAGCAGAACAAAACGAAGGCCGTTGGCGAGCACAGTTCGCTGTCAGATGCTCCAGACATGTATATTATTCGTACGGATGGGTTCACGTGCACACGTGAGTTGGTAGAAAACCGTGAACTGAAGATTTCGCACCCGAGCACGCAGCAGCTTGTGCTCGTGTGGCGGACGCAACCTAGACGAGTATTCTTATTGAAGAAGATCGGCATCGCACTATTGCCCCAACTCATTGAGGTGGCGCACGCAATGATGACGATGGGGATCACCGTCATTTTGGATGAAGACGTCATGTTTGAGCTCAGACACGCCGACATCGAAGATACGATTCACCGAGCTTCGGTGCTCAAGCGGGCAGAAGAACTTCGAAAGGTTGATGGAGTGATTCCGCAACAAGATTGGGGCACTATTGACATTGTCTGTTGTCTAGGCGGCGACGGTGTCATCTTACACGCGAGTAAGCTCTTCCAAGGGCCGTGTCCGCCCTTACTCGGATTCCATTTCGGTTCGCTCGGATTCCTGACGAGTCACCCGTCTGATGAGATGGCTGCCAGTCTACTTCAGTCTGTGGGTCGAGGTAAGCCAGTTGCGAACATTCAAGGCGGTGTGCCCATTACGTTACGTATGCGTCTTGAGTGCACACTCGTCAAGGCCAAGGATAAGACTGAAGCAGGTGGGAGCGGCCAGCCGTTAAAGCGGATCACGGTTCTGAACGAATTACTGGTTGATCGTGGTCCGAGCCCGTATCTGTCCCAAATCGAGGCTTACGATCGCGGCCAACTGATCACTACAGTGCAAGCCGACGGTGTCATCATCGCCACTGCCACCGGTTCGACTGCGTACAGCGTATCTGCCGGGGGATCCATGGTTCACCCAAATGTCCCGGCAGTGTTAATGACTCCAATTTGCCCTCACACGCTGTCATTCCGACCGGTGATTTTCCCAGACAGCGTCGAGATTGAGCTTCGAGTTGCCGAAGACGCTCGATGCTCTGCTTGGGTTTCATTTGACGGTCGTGATCGATGCGAGCTGGAAAGTGGAGATTCTATCTTCGTCCGCATGAGTCAGTATCCTATTCCAACCGTGAATTACGCCGATCAAACGGGCGATTTCATTTCATCACTGCGACGCTGCTTGCGCTGGAACGAACGCGAGCTCCAGCTCGCGTTTGACTCGTCTCAACGTGACGCGCTGCGAAAGATTTCTGAGCAAGCCCAAGAGCTCAACGACTTGAAGTAAAAGTCTCACCATTCATTGAATGCTTTCGTCAATTAGCCACTTGTAATCTGCACGCACGATAGTACACACAGACGAGAAATATTAAATGCGAGAGGAGCGAGGCGAGTTAACAGAAATACAGCAAAAGTCGACGCCTCGAGTGTTTCGCGTTCGTTTGAGCGCGTTGCCATCGAGTTTCGTATACGATCACGATTGGTTCGTATAGATTGCAGTGGATGATGCTGCGTCGAACGTGAGAAGCTGTCGACAGTGTACTGTAAAGATGGTGGACCCGCGGCGAGTGGCCATCGTTACGTCCGTCGTGGCTGGACTATTATCCATACTATGGCCAATGTTAGAGTCAGCGTTTGGAGCGGTGTCATCGGGATCATGCCCGCTCGGATACACGTCGTCGTCGCCTTTAGGGAAGACTGACTTCGATGCAGCTTCGCTGCATGGGTTGTTAAAGACTCCGTCTTCAGTCGGTTCAACTACCGTTGCTTACGTCGGATGCCGCTTTATGAACACCACGGGGACATCAAACATGATCGTTTCGAGCACTGGACGAGTATTGGCGATAAATTCAGGCTCCGAGCGGGCGCTTAAGGTGAAGTTTGCTGGAGCAAGCATCCGACGTTGTCGCGGGAAGTTTATCGTTCCAGGATTTGTAGACGCACACGTGCACTTAATCACGGGGGGTTTCGCACTCGGGGCATTGGATTTATCAAACGTGCGCAGCAAATTAGAGTTCTTAGACGCTCTCGCGACGAATGTGGGAGAGAATGGGTGGATACTTGGTTACGGTTGGGATGAGACGCGCTTTGCGGATGTTTCATCGACGCCGTCGATTGACTGGTTACGCGCAGACGGCCGTTTTGATGGTGTCAAAGTATGGGTCATTCGTGCAGATGCGCACGCAGGGTTCGCCAGTGTGGCAGCACTCGAAGCGTCGGGGATCACGAAGACGACTGTCGTCACAGGTGGCGTCGTAGAGGTTGATGAGAACGGCGAGTTGACTGGAATGGTCAAAGAGCTCGCCATGGCTCGAGTTCAAGCGGTGATCCCGCCACACACGGCACACGATCGTCAAAAAGCGATTCGAGCGGGGGTTTCACACTTGCTGAGTAAGGGAATCACGAGCATTGGTGATTTTGGTGACATCGATAGCCTCGTCGCCGGTCCCAGCGGGTTTGCACAGCTCTGGAAGGATTTTGAGGTGCTCGCCGCATGGGACGCCAACAAAACGTTGCCCATACGAATTACAACGTACATGCCAATCGCGGACTGGAAATCAGTCGCATCACACGAAGCTTGGAATGATGGATTTGTACGTGAAAATGCGACTACGAGTGTCATCTCTAGAGTTCGATTGGGCGGCGTCAAGGCATTCTTAGACGGGTCTCTAGGAAGTCGCACAGCAGCGATGATGGATTCATATGACGACAATGCAGCGACAAGTGGCAAACTCATGTACGCACCGGGGAAAGACGAGCAAGCGTTCATGAATTTGGCTCGTGATGCCGACGCTGCGGGATTGGAGGTTTCCGTGCACGCCATAGGAGACCGTGCGGTCGAGCAAGCACTCGATACCTTACAGGCCATCAAACAAGCAAACGGTGATCGAATAACGCGAAGGTTCCGCATTGAACATGCGCAACACTTGCAGTCGCCGATCGATGAGCAACCGCGTAAATTCAGTGAGCTTGGGGCGACAGCGAGCGTGCAGCCAACACAAATATCGCTGGACAAATGGAGCGTCATTCAGAAGCTTGGTGTCGACCGCGCATCGCGAGCCTACGCGTTCAAAACTTTTATTAACAACGATGTTCCGCTCGCGGGAGGAAGCGACTGGCCTATTGTAGGTGCAGATGTTTTTGATGGAATATTTGCCGCAACGCATAGAGACAGCTGGACACCCAGCGAGGCTCTTTCGCCCACCGAAGCGGTGCACGCATACACGAAAGGAAGTGCGCGAGCGCTTCGCATGGAAGGAATGATTGGTGAAATAACCATCGGAGCTTTGGCTGACTTCGTCGTTCTCGATTCTTCGCCATTGGACACTAATAAAAAGCCAGAGGTCATCGCCACGTACGTCGATGGAACGTGCGTGCACGGACGATGCCTCGCATAGCAAATGATATAGCCTGAATTTATACCTAGACTAGAATTAGTTTCTCTAAAGTTTACATTTTCTATGATAGTGCGTGCTCTGTGAAAACTCTCATCCCCAACGCCTAGCATCTTCTTCCGCGTCTACTCGAGTATACCACGCCGGGGGTTCGACATGCGTCGATAATCTATAGTTTAACCAAACTTCTTCCCCATCCTCAATATCTCGCGTTGCTACCAAAACCAGCGCCCGAATCGCACTATTATCCGTCTCGTGGACGATTCTTGGCTTGTCCCGGTCTTCGCCAAAGATGGCCAACGATGCGTCAGAAAAACGCTTGGACATCGTTCTCTTACTATCGCTCATGATAGACAATAGACCTTCATAGCTTGCCTCATCATTCTCATCTGGAGTGACGTTCACGTTCGGTACGAATCGACGCAAATACGCGTCCGCATCATCTAAAGCTACGTCCACTGACGCTACGACGACGTTTGGTTTTGTCCCCTCTGGTGGATGGTTCGCAAAGTGTGCATAAGCAAACACGTTTGAGCGCTCTAGGGATTCACACTGGTTCAAAAGTTCTACTCGTCGTTCTTCGTTGAGTCGTGGCTTGAGTAAGCGTTGTAAAAAGCTTCCATTCATCGCTGCTCGCTTTTCGCCGTCGGTTAAATAAATCGGCTCCCCTGGCCATTCGTTTGTCGCGCTCAAACACCCACGCCCCCACGGTTTAGCGTCAATCACGCTCCCATCGCTGCGAACGATCAAATAATCATTATCCGCGCCCACTCGTGGGTAATTTTTCATATACTTCATCGCTGTGCCGACATATACGAGGCCGGGATACGTCGCCACGACGCCACCCGCCTTCACGCGTCCGCGAACAAACAATCCATCGCCACTCTCCTTGTGAGGCACTCCAGACTTATCTACATAACAATGAAACCCAACACCACGAATCGCTCTGGCGCGCATGGCATCAATATCATCATCACGGGCCGCGCTCGTCGTCGCCGTCCCGGAGACCAACGCGCGAGCCAATCCAACAACCTCATCGCACAACCTCGCGTTCACCGCGCCCTGGCGCGCCTCGTGCGTCATCCCGTGCGCCTCGGCGATGATTTCGTCGCTCCCCCGTCCCGCATTCGACGCGCCGCGAGACGTTCGTGCGTCCACGCGCAGCGACGTTAACAAGTAGAGCTTGTGTACATCCAACTCTCGCTGCAGCGCGCGCGCCGCCGACGTGGACGCGCGGCGAATGAACGCGCGAGACATTGGCGACGGATACGAAAGGCGTGTCGTGTACCGATGCGCCCGTCCGTGCGCCTACGCGCGCGCGACCTTTGCAAACGATGCGCGTCCTGGATTGCGGTTGCGTGGTGTCGGTGCGCCACTGTTCAGCGCGCCCATTTTTCAACGTCGCCGCGGCCGCCGCCGCCGCCGACGCGCCCGGAGGAGCATGGTCAAGGCTAAATTACGCAAGAAGGCTGAGCGCGCGGAGCGCGCGTCGAAATCGGCGACGACAGTGGCGCGTGACGCGGTGGAAGTCGCGGCGGCTGAGGACGATGTTGAGGACGCCATGGCAAACTTAACCAGCCATCACCGTCGCAAGGTGAAGAAGCGCGCGGTGTTTCTTGAAAGTACGAGTTAGGAATTGTAGTTTCGAGGCGTGTATTTATCGCGGTGGCGATGGAAGTCGAACGCGGTGACGCTGACGCGTGACTAACGAAGGCTTTTCTTTTCCTCGTGCTCGCGAGCAGAAATCCGCGTCGCCACGGAGACCAAGATGAAGCGCGAGTCCTCGAAAAAATCGAAAGGGTTGAAGACAGACATGAAGACCTTGTCGTTATCACTCGCGGATATCGTCGCCAACGGTGGAAAGTCCCAGGGAAAGCTTGGGAAATCATTAAAGACAAAGACAAAAACGGCAAAAGCGCGGACGGCCCTCGTCCGGGACGAAACGACTCGAATGCAGCACGTCTTAGCGCACCCGCAGTTCAAGTCTAATCCAATCGCGGCGATATCTAATCACATCGTCACCGGTGTGCGCGACGCTTTCGGTGCGGGGGCGTCAGGGGTAAAGGACAAGACGAAGCTCAAGGTGAAGAAGCCTAAAAAGCAAACGCCGGCGCAGCATCGCGAGCAGAGCGCCGCGCACGCCGTAGGCGTTTCACAAACGAATAATGCCTCTCGGTCGATCAAGGCGCACAAACACGGTGGAGGTACGAGTCGTGGGAAGATGTTAAAAGTCGAGCGAGGCGGTGGGATTGATAAATCGAAAAAGAAAAGGCGGTAGAAGACGCGCGTTGTACAATAATACAAACCGATAGCGGAAAGGGAAGAAAAAGCCCCCTCACAGCTTCGCGCGCGCATTTTCGAGGCGTTTAACCGACAGACGCTGAGCGCAATGCAGGCGTTAACGACGACAAGACCAACGCTCGCGCACCAGTGCGCGTCGACGATGCGAACGCACAGACACGCGTCGACGACCGCGCCCACGCTTCGGATAACGCGCGATACCATCCTCTCTCGCGCGTCATCGAGGGAGAACGACAGCAGCAGCGCGAGCACATCATCAGATGAATCACCTAACGGTGTGAGTGACATCAGCTACCCATGGGCGCAGCCCGGATACAGGGGCGCGGTGGTGAGCGCGATGGATGAGCGCGCGCAAGCCGCGGTGGTGAGCGCCGCCTGGCTCGCCGTGTGCGCGGCAACGTACGAATGCGTCACCGTCGTCGGTCCCGCGCTCGATCGTGCCGCGCCATCGCTCATGGCGTGGTCCAAATCAACCTGGCCCATCATCGGCGTCACCTACGTCGCCGCGGGCGTCGCGCACTTTGCCGTCCACGACGGCTTTGTGGCGATGATGCCCCACGACGGCGCATGGGGCATCTGGCGCCTCCCTGGATCAAAATCATTCCACGTCAACTGGACCGGCGTGGCTGAAATACTAGGCGGCGCTGGATTAATGCTCGGGTCGCTCCCGTTCAACCTCACGCCCGAAGCGCTTCAGCCGATATTGACCCCGGCGTCCGCCGCCTGCCTCGCCGGTTTAAGCATGGCTGTGTACCCGGCAAACCTATACATGTGGACCCACAACTCCCCTGGTCCACTTCCACCCGACGCCGACGAATCCATGCTCACCCTCCCTTGGCAAGGCCACCTCGCGCGCGCCGGTTTACAAGTTTTCTTATTGTCCATCTTGATCGCTCTCGCCCGCGGCGCGTAGTCCCCCGACGCGACGCGCGTCGCCCGCGACGATATACAACACTTCAATACACACACATACACACGTGATTAGGGTATATATACAGCACGAATACACGCGCGTGATGTACGCGTCACGCCGCGAAAGATCTCATAAAGATCTTATACAGTACAGCTGACATCCATCGACCGGCGCGCGGAGTCGCCCGGGACGCGCCGACCGTCGCGTGTACACACCGCATGTCCGACCCACACACCGCATGTCCGACCCCCCCCCGCGCCCGTCGCGCCCCGATCGCGCGCGCGAGACGCCGCGCCCGCAGGCCCCCGCGCGGTGACCCCATCCACGCCACCCACACCCGGAGCCCGCGTCGGCGACGTGGCGTCTTCAACGCCGTGCGGACAGATTTCCGTCTAAAGTCCGGACGACGATACGTAGTATGGTGTACATATCTCTATATACCTGTACGGCGTTGAATTGTTTTGACTGCGCGTCAAATCTGCGGTGGCGAGATACGCCTCTCTCGATACTATCAAATACCGAATCATATAGCATGTTAACACATACAGTACTACACGTAGTACGGTGTCACACACCACCCGTCACGCCGGTGACTCGAGATACGCCCGCGATCGCGTCTCGCGTCGCGCGCGATCGCCATACAGCACCGCGCGATCGGCCATGTATGCGCATCGCACACCACCCGCCAACACAGCCTACGATGCATCGATACAAAAACACACACACACGGGCATGCGGTCGTCTCGAGTACGGTCGTGGAGCACACACGGCGATCGACGATCGCACGCGTCGGACATCTGGGATCTCGTCGCGCGCCGTCGGTGTGTTTTGTCTGTTTTGTCGCCAGTCAGCGCGGCCGCGGTCGTTTCGTGTCTCATTCTCGCGCGCGTCGATCGACGCACTCGTGCGACGACGACGACGACGACGGGGCGGGATTCGCGCGCGACGCGTGGGTGATATTTTTCGAGGTGCGTCGAGCGGCGATGTGCGGTGGCGGCGACGCGCGCGCGGGTGGACGCGCGCGCGTCCACCGATGGTCGCGCGTGGACGCATTCGCATTCGCGGGGCATTCGCGTGACGCGGCGCGCGAATGTCATTCTAAATGACGCGTCCGGGGCGCGCGCGAGGGTGGGGTGGGCGCGCGCGCGGGCGTGGGTGATGGGTTGGGGTGTGGTGGTTCGCGATCGCGCGCGGAAGGGGGCGTAGGGGGGGGGTAGGGCGCGCGCGTGGGTGCGCGCGCGGCGTTCGGTCCCCTCTGGGACGACGCGACGGGAGATCTCGCGCGCGTGTGTGTGCGCGTCGCGCGTCGCGTACGGCGTGGGATCGCGCGCGGGTGGGGGTGGGGGTGATGGAGGATATGTGTCTTCACGCGTGCGCGTCGCGAACGCGCGCGATCGCGCGTCGCGGCGGGCGTGGGAGAGGGGAATGGGTGATTGAAAACAGTTGTGCCCAGGGGGACGAAGTCGCGGCTGTGTGTCCCGAGCGTCGGGCGCGAAAGTCACACATTCGCGATGACTGACGAGTGTGCGTGCGCGTGTGCGTGTGATGACTACTGAAACAGGAGAAAACAAAACGAGTACGACGCGTATGACGCGAAGCGACGGGGTGACGGCGGCGCCGGCGGCGGTGCGGAGACGCGCGCCGCCGGCGTCGAAGACGTCTTGCGCGAGTCGGGACGACTCGGCTGAGCCTCTGACGGTGTATAAGAGTGGTGGTGGTGGCTCTAAAGCGAGTGTGAATGTGCAGGAACACAGCAATGGTGTGATTGAGGGGCGTCGGACGCCGGAGAATGGTGGTGCGTCGATGATGGGACAGAGTAAGCGCGCGGCGGCGCCGGCGACGTCGAATTCGGATTCAGACGAGGAGGCGCAAATGGTGAAGAGGGCGAAGAAGAATTGGAGCGCCGATGCCGTGGCGCTTGGGTATGAAGTGGGGACGATTAAGCACAGTGCGTATGTGTTGCTTGCGGAGAATGGCACGCGTGGGATGACGGTGGCGTCGATTGTCGGCACGGCGCAACGGCTGTCCATGTACAGCTGGGGCACGTGCAAGACGCCGAATAATTCAGTCACCGCGGCGTTGAGTCAAGACGAGACATTTGTGCGCATCGCACCGAGTACGTATTGCTTGAGGTCACAGTTACGTGGCTCAGGTATGGATTTACCCGCACCGCGTACATCGAGTGGATCGCACGACAGCGGGGCGACGGGGATCGGACACGCCCATCATGCGCGACACGTCGACAGCGGGCACAGCGGACCGAGCGGCGCGCGGGCTAAGAAGCACGCCGCCGCCGCGCCACGAGCGCACGTACGCGCGCAGTCGCCCATGCACTTTGTCATGGACGAGCCAACGTACAGTGGGTACCATCACGAGCACGATCACGACGAGTGTGACACGGTGAATATCCAGATCGAGGACGCGCTCGATCGCGTCGGGGATGAAGTGAAAAAGACGGCGGATAAGCTCGCGCAGGAGAGCTACAGGCGACGCATGGATGTGTATGGCCACGGGTTCGGTGTATCGAATGCGGGTGAGTTTGGGACTTCGTTTCACTTTCCTCCGCCGGAAATCGTTCGGCCTGATCATTCGCCCAACGCCGCAGTGGCTGGGAGCTGTTTGCTCTACTACCCCACGGCGTCGGCGCGCGGGGGCGACGTCTCGGCGTCGCCACTCGTACCCACCGAAGCAACGCATCGAGCAGTGACATGGAAAGATGAAGCGAAGAGGCTTAACGTGAAAACGCAAAAGACTCCCAAGGCATCAAGCGCGATGACGCTCCCGTCCTGGGTGCTGGAACAGTATCGCGAAGAGCACAATGCGATTTTGTGCGACGACTTGTGACGAGTCAACTACTTTTTTGTTGTGAGCCAATACCGAACGATTTCCGTCGCTGACAGGCGCGTGCAATCGCATCAATAATGTTGTAATTCTAAAACTTTTCTCTGTCTCAAGAATATATTATACAATGATCATTTGTTAAATTTTTTTACAAGGCTGTGAACGGTGCGTCGGGAATATGAAAATTTGCGGCGCGAGCGCTGCATGTAAACGCCTTTTTGTTTCGATATATGTATATAAGTGTGCGTACCACGCTTAAAGATGCGTGTGTATTTATATGCAGAGCGCCGCGAGATTACGCTTCGAGCGCTTGAGCGAAATCTGCGCAGATGTCGTCGATGTGCTCGATGCCAACAGAGACGCGAATCATGTCTTGCGTGACGCCAGACGCGGTTTGCTCTTCGGGCGTGAGCTGCTCGTGCGTCGTCGACGCGGGGTGAATGACGAGCGTCTTGGCGTCACCGACGTTAGCCAAGTGCGATGCAAGCTTGACGTTGTCGATGAACTTCATTCCCGCATCGAGACCACCCTTCACGCCAAACGTGAGCACGGCGCCATACATGCCCGGGCGGAAGTACTCGCCCGCCTTTTTGTGGAACGGATGCGAAGACAAACCCGGGTAAGACACCCAGCCGACCTGCGGATGCTTTTCCAAGTACTTCGCCAACGCCATGGTGTTCTCGCAGTGGCGTTCCATGCGCAAGGAAAGCGTTTCCAAGCCCAAGATAAAGTTGAACGAGCCAAATGGCGACTGGCACATGCCGAGATCGCGCAACCCTTCGACGCGCGCGCGCATGATGAACGTCGCATTGGCGCCCAAGATACCATCCGGGCCGAACGTATCCCAGAATTTCAATCCGTGGTAGCCAGGAGAAGGCTCAGTCATCACCGGGTGCTTACCGTTGTTCCAGTTCATAGAACCGCCGTCAACGATGACGCCGCCGACAGACGTACCGTGGCCGCCAATCCACTTGGTCGCGGACTCAACAACGATATCCGCACCATGCTTCAACGGCTGGCACACGTATCCACACGCACCAAACGTATTATCGCAGATCAACGGAATACCATGCTTGGCCGCGATCGCCTTCAAAGCCTTGAAATCCGGCACCGCAAATCTCGGGTTCCCAATCGTCTCCACGTACAACGCCTTGGTGTTGGCGTCAATTTGCGCCTCAAACGACGCCGGATCATCATCCTTGGCAAACTTCACGTTAATCCCAAGTCTGGGAAACGTCACCTTGAATTGATTGTACGTCCCACCATACAACGACGGCGTCGCGACAATATTCTCCCCGACTTGACAAATTGTCGAAATGCACAAGAATTGCGCCGATTGCCCGCTCGACACCGCGAGCGCGCCCACGCCGCCTTCCAACGCCGCCACGCGCTTTTCAAACACATCATTCGTAGGATTCATAATACGAGAATAAATGTTCCCAAACGCGCGCAATCCAAACAAATCCGCCCCGTGCTTGGACGAATTAAACGTATACGACGATGTCGCATAAATTGGCACCGCGCGCGAATTCGTCGCCGCATCGGGCGCTTGTCCGGCGTGCACTTGCAACGTTTCAAACTTCAATTCAGGAGCCATGGCGGGTGATGCGATGCAGATATACTCGTGTGTGTGTGTGTGATGCGTCAACCACTCCACGGGGTCGGGGTCGTCGTTCGGTGACACCGGCGGCGTAAAGTGTCGATTGCGATCGCGATCGCGGATCGACGATCGCTTTTTGGCGCCGACAGATCGCGCGATCGCTGGGACGCCGAATGTCCGACCACGGGCCCCACGGCGGGTTCGACGTCTCGTATTCGACGCACACGATGCGCCGTGTGTGGGTGACATAAAAATAAAAACATCGCGCGGGGACGCGGAAAAGAAGCCTCGCGAAGGACGCATGCGGTCGGTGGGAGATATTTGTATGGAGGACGTGGGTGCTCGCTATGGGTATACAGTACATAGTATAAACACAAGACATCGCATCTCGGGGTGACGTGGGGGACTAGGAGAGTTTCACGCTGCCGCGCTTGGTCGGGAGGGAGGGGGAGTGATTGGAGGCGGAGGCGTAGGACATCAAATCATCAGACTTGACCGCGGTGACGTGCCTGGCGTAGAGGAGCAGCGCGGTGAGCGCGCTCGATGCCATGAAGATGAGCTCGTAGAATTTTGAGTAGAAGCGAAACTCTAAATCCGCGCCCAAGGCTTCGGTGACGACTTCTCGGTAACTCTGTGGGAGTTGCTCGCGTACGAGGAGTACGGAGGATAAGAAATATAGACCGACCATTTCTGTGGTGAAGAGCACGAGGGCATTCGTGGTGACGCCGCCACCGACGGCGAAGAAGAGCTTTGTGAGCTGGAGCACAAAGTTTTGCATTGAGTTGCCGACGAGAAAGGCGATGAGAAGCAAGCTGAGGTATTGCGATAAGACTTCTGGGTCGATGACGATGGATTTGTTTGCCAAAAACAAATGCAAAGCAGTGGTGATTGGATCCGTCGTCGGTGCCGCGCGCGTGATCAAACGCTTCAAGCCAAAAATAAACCGGTACGAGCACACGACAAACATGGCGACGCCGCACGCCTCCAAGAACCTTCCGTACGGCGTTTTCGCAATCTTTGCCCGCTCGCGCTGAAGATTTACGTCGTGAAGTTCGTAAAATAAAGTCTTGTTCACTGTTTCCAAAGCATCGATTTCCGAGCTCAAATTGATGAGCTGATTCGCTCGACCTCGAGCGAGGCCGGGGAGACGCAAGCTCGACGTGAGCTTGCCAAATAAACTCCCCGAACTCGATGCAGACGCACTCGATGCCGCCGCGCCGCTTTCCTCACGCGCTATATCATTTTTTAACGTCACCACGCGCTTTTTGCGCTCGACAATAGTCTCAATGCTTTGCACTAATCGCCGCTCCAAGCTCGACACCTCGGCGTCTGGAATGGCGCGGTTAAACACGCGCATCGTGGTGTACGGAAAATGCACCGCACCAAACCCCGATAACACACCTAATAAAGAAATGCCCAACACCGCCGTCCGCGACACGACGCGAATCATCGTCCACTTCCCCGCAACCTCTGTACCATCGCGCGCGACGTGCGCGTGCGCGCTCCCGCTCGCGCGCATCGATATAAACGTCACCACAAAAATCGCCGTACTCGCCGTCGCCAGCGCCATGGCTTTCACCCGCCCTCGTCGTCGCTCACGCACACCATCCACACCACCAACCCCACCCATCGTCACATCCACCGTCCTCGCCACCATCGCCTCAAACGCACCGAAAAACATCTGCCAAGGCGCGACGACGAGCAACGCCGCCGTCGCCAACCTCAAATTCAACGCCCAATGCCCGCGCAAAAACTCCTTCGTCATCACCCCAGCCACCTCATACAACATCAACATCAACATCGAACTCGTCACCGCGAACGTCGTCGCAAACGTGCACCCAACGCGCGGGGAAATCAAGTCCCGGGTCTCGGCGCACAGCGCGCTCTTGAGAAACCAATCCCCGAACGCGTAGAGCCCGCTCGCGGTGACGCACGCGATCGCCGTCTCGCGCACCATCGCGTGCGACTCTGCGTGTCACCCGCACGCCCTCACCCACCGCCGTCGTCGCCGGTCGACGCGCGACGCGCGGTGCGGCCGTCGCGCAGCGGGCCACCGACGACCGAGTCGAGTCGAGTCGAGTCGAGCGTTGGACCGACGACACTCGGACATTCGGCACGTTCGGACATCCGGCATCCCACACGCGATATAGCACCACCCTCACGCGCGCGCGAACCACGCATTCGAGCACGCGCGCGCGCCGTGAAGCACCGCAAAAAAATCACACGCGCACGTACACATATATATACGCGGATCCCACACAGGCGTAGTGACGCACACAATGCGAGCAAACGAGACGCATAAAAACATACACGCGCACGAATCCCACAGAGGCGTAGTGACGCGCCCAATATGAGCGAACGAGACGCATAAAAACATACACGCGATCGACGCCGACGCGGCGGCGGCGGCGGCCGATTGCGATTGCGATTGCGATTGCGACGTCACTTTCGCGCTCTCGTGCACGCCGGAGCGATGTCTGACACCGCCGCACCCGCGCGATTATACGTCGGGAACATCCCATGGAGCACCACGATCGATGAGCTCCGCGACATCTTCGCCGAGTGCGGAGGCGTGCGCGACGTGGACATCCCCACCGGGCGCCAAGGCCGATCGCGCGGGTACGGGATCGTGGAGTTTAACACCACGGAGGAGGCGCACGCGGCGGTGACGCGCATGGATGGTACGTGTGGCGTGTGATGTGATGTGATGTGATGTTCGTGCGTGGGTTGGGTGCGATCGCGATCGCGCGCGACGACGGGTGCGCATCGTGTGGCGCGATCGTGGATGCGATGAAAATGGATTGTCAGGGCGCGGGATGGATTGGGGTGGTTCGTCGGGCGTTGGTTTTCGTAAGGCGTTGGTTTTAGTGAGTCGTTGGGGTGGTGTGTGGACGGTGGTGATGGGTGGTGTGATGGGTGTGTGGTCTTTGGTGTGTTTGCGCGCGTATGTGTATCGTGACTGACGAGATGATTGACGTTTGGATGGATGCGCAGGGCACGCGCTCGGCGATCGCACGATCACGGTGCGCGAGGACAAGGCGCCGACGAAGGCGGCTGTTGGTGGTAAGAAGCTCAACTCTGCTGTGCTCAGTGATGCTCCGGCTGGTGGTGATGGGTGCCGCTGCTACTTTGGTAACCTCGCGTGGGAAACTACGGAGGAGACGTTGATCACCCACTGCACCGGGTTTGGCATGAATGTGGTGCAAGCCGAAGTCGCTCGTCAAAGCGGCGGCCGCTCCAAGGGGTGGGCGTTGGTTGATTTCGCCACGGCTGAGGAGGCGCAAGACGCGATTGAGCGCATGCACAACTCTGATGTTCAAGGTCGATCGATCATCGTTCGCGTCGAACGCCCGGGCGCCGGCGCCAAGGGTGCGCGCGTGGAGACGCGTCCTGAGAACTCGAGCGGTTTGCAAATCGTCGTGCGCAACTTGCCGTGGACGACGACGAGCGAAGATCTTCGCCAAGTGTTCCAACAAGTCGGTAACGTCGTGAACGCCGTTGCGGTGTGCCACACCGATACTGGTCGCTCCAAGGGTTGGGGCACCGTGTTGTTTGAAACCCGCGAACAAGCGCAAGCCGCGATTCAAGGTTTCAACGGCGTCGAGTTGGAGCACCGCCCGATGCAAATCAAACTCGATCGCTTCGATTAAGAATGATGTTAACGAACGAAGCAATGCACGGTATCTGTTTTAAGAAACGTACGGCCAAGATGGGCAGCGTGTTATGAAGAAGTAAAAGGGAGAAGAAGAGATGACTTAAGAAAGGAGAGTGAGCACAAAAAACAACCACCGTTTAGTTAGTTGTGCTGCGTTATCAGACGCAGGGCGATGAAGCGAAGGCGCGGAAGGGTCACCGCCAGAATGGTCAGCGACACTTGTTTCACAAGACGATTAAAAACAACTTGTTGAATTCTACGTATCACTGAATTAAAAATCAAATCTAAAATCAATCCCCAATCACCTGTCGTCGTCGTCGTCGTTGTCTCGCCCGCTATGACGTCTTTTGCCCCTTGAATCGTCGCTATACTCGCCTTTACGCTTCGCAGCTTTCTCCCTTTCGCGTCGCCCAACTTTCTTAATAAATTTGTCAAACATCTCGCGCGCTTCTTTCCTCGGCGCGTGTTTCCACGCGGCGTCTAATCGATACAATTTCTCCGCCGCCTCCCACGTAGTGTCGCCAAACAACTCGCGCGCCTTGTAACCGTCGTGCAACAAATCCTCAAAATCATCCAACAATCGGTCATTTTCGTCCTCGATGTCGTTAATCAAGTCTTCAAATAACTCACGTGGACGAGATCCGTCGAGGTTTTGACACATGTCGAGATACCTCGCGTCGTTTTCGACGCGCGCTACGAAGGATTTCCAAGGCATGCGCGGCCGAATGACGCCATCGCTTTGACGCTCGCGAAGCAATTCCACAAACGCCTCCCGTCGCTTACGCTCCTCTCGCGACTGCGCACGACGAGCGTCATCCACAGCCTTTTCTTCTGTTTTCATGAGATCACGCATGAGCGCTTCGAATACTTCAAGCTGGTCCATAGGTTGGCACCGCGCCGCGCGCTCGTCGTTTTTGACGGCTTCGTACGCCTTGCGCCACGGTGTCTCGACGTCGATCCCAGCCTCAACTAAGCACTCCCGGAACTCTTCTTGCGTCTCAAGCTTACTTTGTTTACGCTCTCGCGCCTCACGATGTTGCAAACCGCGCGTGAAATCTTCGAATAACTCTACACGCTCGCGACCATTGCTCACCGCCTTCCATCGTACGTCCTCGCAAAGCGCGGCTTCGATGCCGTCGTCTCTCGTCAATCTCGTGCTCGATGTAATATTCAGCGCCTCTCTGCGCTCTTCTAAAAGAGCTATAAACCCTTCGCGTGCTTTCTTCTCCGCCATGCGCTTTGCTTCGCGTTCAAGCTTGGTTTGCATCATTTGATATTCATTCAAACATTGCTTTTTTTCACTCGTCGTTGCGAGCGCGTCGAAACGCTCGTCTGTTTTTGTTCTATTCACCACCTCTTCCCATTTCGTGTTCGCTCGCACGCCGTGTGCAGCGAGCATCTTCTTAAACGCTTCCTTTGCGTCCTCGACCGAGGCGTAATGCGTCGTAACGCGGGCTTTAGCGTCGAGTTCGGTCGCTCCGCTCGCCTGCGCCGTCCCGCGTCCCGATCCCGTCTTCCGACGCACAATTTCCCGAACTTCCTGGATTTCTTTTGGCACCTCCCAAGTGGTCTCACCCGTAACGTCATGCACGTAATACCGTCGTGTACGCCCGGCTTCATCGCTCGGCGTATCGTACGCCGTCCAACGCGTCGCGCGTTCCGCTCGCTCCAGCGTCGTCATCAAACATTCAGGCTTTTGATACGTCGACGACTTAGTATTCACGTTATACCAATACGGCCGTCCATCAGGCGCGCGGTGTTCTTCCCACGCCCGCGCCTCGGGATCGTCCGAAACCACGGGCGCGGGCGCGAGCGTCCTCGAAGGCGCCGCGGTTGCGTTTGAGCTTCGCGGAGCCGTCGACGCGTCCTCAGTCATCCAGTGCGGCACGCTCGACGGCCGTCCGCGATTCGCCATGGTGACGCGTCCCTATGCGCGTGCGTTCGACGTGCGCGTGCGCGTGCGCGCGTGATTCGGAGGTGTGCGTCGATGTGTGCCGTCATGTGTTACAAGCGCGCTAGTCTACTAATCCTAATCCTAATCTTCCTCGCGTGTGCGCGCGCACGGGCACGCACCGATACCGCCGTACGAATAAACCACA
Source organism: Ostreococcus mediterraneus (assembly GCA_012295225.1). NCBI lineage: Eukaryota > Viridiplantae > Chlorophyta > Mamiellophyceae > Mamiellales > Bathycoccaceae > Ostreococcus > Ostreococcus mediterraneus. Next base: position 388,453 of record WMKK01000014.1, read on the forward strand.
CGCTCATATGCTATCCTGTCCGTCATCCTCTTCGTCGTTCTCTTCGCCGTCGCTCTCACGCGCGGCATCGACGAGTACGCCTCGCGCGCGCATCAATCCATTCAATCGCCCCATCGCCTGCTCCTTTGACGCCTGTACCGCGCGCTCAATCCCACGCGCGTCGTCGCCATCGATCATCACGTCATCGTTCGTCGTCTCTTCGCCGTTCGCGGTGACGGTGACGGTGACATTGCGCGACATGGTGGTGATTAAAGATGAAATTTGCGCGTCAGTGTGTGACGCGCATTCCATGTTCCATCCGCGCGCCTTCACTGACGGCTTCAACGCCGACGCAGACGTCCCCACGCGCGCGCGAGACGCGACATCACGCGCGTCTCCATCGCGCTGCGTCGTCGTCGGTCCGCCTGGGTGCGGGAAAACGACGCTGTTGCTGCGTTTCGCGGCGCATTTCGTGCGGGAACATCCAAATCAGCGCGTGCTCTTCATCGCCACGCGCGCGGCGATGGAACGCGCGCAAATCCACGGGAGTCGGCATGAAATATTAAATGATCCGTCTGCGAATGAGCGCTTGCGGTCGATAGGGATCAAGTACGTGGAGAGCGATGAGGATGTGCGCGCGTGGGCGTGTTTTCGACACGCGGCGCCGGCGGAGGCGCAACCGTCGTGCGTAATCGTGGATGATTTAGGGAGCATGGTGCGAGGGAGCGATCGAGTGTCGAGAGAAATAGCGTATGCGAGGACGCTTGCGGCGTTGCATGAGTGTGCGAGGGATGATGAGACTGGGGAGGCGAAGACGTTGGTGGTGAGCGAGGTGACGGATTCTGATACGGGGCAGGCGCCGATGTTGTACGTGTACGCGAAATGGTTTGAGGAGGTGTTACAGGTGCATGAAGTTCGAGATGGCGATGGAGGAGGGGTTGGAATTTGGGATTTGCAAGCGCAGAGTGATGGGGCGAGTGCGAGGTATTCGACGCGGAGTCAAGCGGGGTGAGAGACACGTTGACGTCGACTGGTGTAGAATAAAATGTATGAATGAAAATGATAGCACGACATTGTGGATGGAGGTGAATCAACGCGCGCGCGCGCACATACACACACGCATACATCACGAACGCGTGCACGTAGCGTAGTCTTAGAGTTGCAATGTATGATGATGGTTTAGACGAATGACTTTTACTTTTATTATCACGAATCTGTGCTGCTAACTGTCTATTGTGTAACTAAAAACCGTCATACGGTTTGCTCAATTTGTACCGGCGTTCGCTTGGTCTTACCATTCTTACCAGTTTGTTTGTGATAGCTACTGCTCCACGTTCCACCATCGCGGGCGTAGTAATCCATTGGATATGGGCTATTTTCCTCGCCTGGCGCCGCGCCCACCGCGAGCCACCACGGGGACACATTATCGAGCGCTACTTCGGCTTCATACGGCGTCAGTACCGGTCGCTCAAACTCTTCACCCCAGTCGATTGACAATCTTGGACATGCAATCTGTACGAACGCATCGAGTCCATGCAACGAAGCCATTTTTGCTGGATTCATTTCGCTAATCAAAAATATCACGTACTCGCGGCCCTTCGCGCGCATCAACGCCATCAAGTGGTCTAAAATAGCCGGATTTCCTTGCCTCCCGAGCGTACCAAGCACGATACCGAACCGCATTGCATCTTTCGCGCGCTCTACCATGTGTCGACGCACGCTACGCATCTCTTTGTGGGCGTACTCTTCGCGAGTCAACACGCGTTGATACGGGTCGTATCGAAACGCAGGAATCGTTGGATTCGCAATCATAATCGCCTCCAAGTGAAACCGTCCATCGGCGACAAACACTATGGCATCTTTTCCTTTCGCATCCTCAACCACGGGCGCGGTACAGCCTAAGACTTCGCCCGGTGATAACGGCTTGGCTTGCGGTACCGCGAGCGCCGGGTACGACTCCACGAGCCGAAGCCGCGTCTCTTGAATCGCACTCGCAAACTGAATCGTCCCAGCTAAAATTAAATTAGACCCAGGTGCAAAGTTGTGCTCCACACACGCGCATAAATGTCCTACATCGAATGATATATCCACAAAGACGTACAAACATTTCATACGTGTAACGTCCACTGGGACCAAGCACGAGTGCCCGTAGTGCACTAAAAAGTCACACCCCAGAGACTCCGCGGTGTAATCGTCCACGCAGCACGCGCCGTAGGTTACGTCACCTAAAATTACCACGTCACGTACGTCGGCAAAGGACTGAAATATATCCGCCAGTGTCGTTGCGTAGAGCAACAATCCTTCAGGGAACTGCAGCGCCACCGTCTTTGCTTGCGCTTGTTTTAGACGCCACACGGTCTTCTTGACTTCAAAATCGTAATTGGCGGGTAAAACTTTCATCGCAGATGCAAGATTTTCATCGTTGGCAATTTCATCGGGGATCTACGTGCGGTGTAAAGGATGAATCGTGTCAGTCTCGAAAGCTCTCTTTCGTGCGTTTGGCGCTCTAGCCGACGTCCGCAGCGCGCGCGCGCGCGAGACGAACCTGATTGCGAACGAACCGACGAACGGGTGGTATCTTTGCGCTCGACTCTTCGACGGCGTTGGACGTCGAAGGCTCGGAGTCGACCATGAGTGCGTGGTGAGCAGTGGGGTCGACGCGAGCGCGGAGCGACGGCTGAGTGACAGTCGTCTTCAAATGAATTTCAATCAGTGATGCTATGTTTTCTACTTTGTAAGCGCTTGTGCGCGCTCTAAGAGCTGGTCTAAGCTAATAGGAATCCACTCGCCGTCCACATACGCACGAATGGCTTCTCGAGCGGCATCGACGACGACGTTGACGCCGCCAAACGTGTACACCGCCAAGCCGTCGTGGCGACGGCCGCTCGGATTCGGGACGAATTCCATATCGTGCGAGTTTGCAAACTGCTCGATCATTTCTTTGAGTGTGAATTGTGGTTCATCCATCGGATGAGGCTTACGTTCGTCCGTCACGCGATCGGCGTTGGGTTGAGCCGCGGCGATGTTGGGCATGACGACGCCGTCGCCAGACGCCGCTTGATTCATCATGTCAAGCGCCACATTGAGCTGTACACGCATCCGCTCGTGCGCTAAAAGTTCTTCAGGAAAGACTGTTTTCCAACCCAAATACCACTGCGTGACTTCGTCAAAGTTCGCAGACCCGGTGCTGAGCCATGCGTGAAGCGCGGTGTGCCATTTACGGAAAAAATGCTGCTCCAACAACGTGATGAAAGCGCTCGAGCCGAGCATTGGCTCCCATTTTAACACACATTTAAGTGGTTCTAACACTTGATTTGACGGATTGATTTGAAGCATCGCCAAGGCGTCTTCGAGCTTCGGAGTGATACATCTACGCATGAGCGAGGACCAGTCTTTGGGCTCGAACACTCGAGCCCAAGGTTTGAGCAACGCAAGCGCGCTCGAGTCGCTCGCTTCCCATTCCACCAAAGCCATGGTGAATTTCTGGCGAATAGAAGGATACAAATCCTTGAGATTTTTGTGCAGCAGAGGCAACCAAGGATGAAACCAGCTGTGCAGCGCAACGCGCTCCTGCGTTGGTTGCCACTCGGCGACGCGGCGCTGAAGTCTTGGCAAGATGAGTGCGTGCGTGAGCTCGCGTAAAAGCGCCTCGGACATGACGTCTGACCAAGCTTCTATAAAATCTAAGATATCAGACGCTCTGGTCGGGTCCCATTGGGAGGTGATGATCGGGCGAAGACGCTTGAGCAGAGGTTCGCGTAAGAGCGTGTCAAAAGAATCATCCTCAAACACGCCTTTATACTTATCAGGAATGCGCTCTGGCGATAGTAACGCGCGCCATGGTCGAATTTCTTCCACACCATGCATAGGTTGTTTTGACGGATCCCAATCTTTGAACAAGTTGCGCACATAGGGTGCGGCGTGTGCGAGCGCCAAGCGATTTAATCTATGCGAGAAGAATTCCTCTGGGTACTGCTTCACCACGTTCACCCAAGCCGAGGTGAGGGCGCTAAAGTCCTCGGAATTCTTCACCGACTTGCTCAGTCCATCGCATTCCTCAACAACCTTCAAAGCACTTTTTGTGCGCTCTGCAAGGTCTGCGTGCGCCGTCGCTTGTTTAGACAATCTCATCTTTTCGCGTCGTAAAATTTCCAATGTGTCCTTCTCGCTTCGAATCTTCCCATCGAGCTTTGTAATATCGTTCTCGGCCAAGTCAACAATAAGTTTCAAATTATGTTGAAGCTCAGGAAGCATTAAATCATCGTCATCTGCACTTATGACGCGAGACTTGTGCAGTTCATTGGCGTTGACAACTTGCGCGTGCGCTCCTCGCATGTCAATAATATTCAACTTTTCCGTCGCCAACTTGACCGATTTCGCGTCTTGTGCATTCTCTTGTTCTTCAGCAAGTAATTCTTCAGCCGTTTTATACTCACGTTTTTGACGCCGTAAATCGTTGCGCTTCTTCCACATCGTTTGCTCTTGCGCCTTCTTAGCGATGTCTCTCGCACGTGTGGCTTCGTCCACATCCATGTCGTCTTCACTCGCTTCTTCTCCACTCTCATCCTTGGCACGCGTGCTCGTTGGATCGTTCACATTTTCTTTAAAGTTATTGAAACCCATACCCATGTTCTTCGGGCGAAGCGTTGTTTCTAGCGCGCGAGTAATCCCGCTCGCGCCTTTACCTAAACCTTCACCCTTCTTGTATCCCATCTTTTCTAAAAGCTTCATCCCAATCCCTTTTGTGTGCTTTTCGAACGACCCGACGTCGTTCGCTTTACTTTTCACACCACTTCCCCCGCCCCTTCTCGAGCTCGTACCGGCAAACGCCTCGGTGTTCTCCCGATTACGAGCGCGAGCCGCCTTTTCTTCCGCGGCGCGTTTCGCCTTCGCTTGTTTGCGTTCTTCTTCAGCCATCTTTGCGCGTTGTGCCGCACCAGCGACGAGTCTGTACAGGGGCAAATGTAAGAAACAAGAATTATACGTCAGTCGTTCAGTCGCATCGATACCAACCGCCGTTAGTCGCATATATCCACGATAAATTGCGTACCTTTGTCCAAACGTCGACGGTAACAAGTCTTCGTCTTCGTCATCGTCTTCGTCCTCTACTCGTCTTTTATCCTCATCCTCGCTCGATGACACCGCACCACGCGCACCGAGACCCACACTCATCGTATCTCCACCCATCATCGTCGATCCTTTCGAGAACCCAGCGTATCCTAACCCCCCGCCGGCGCTCCGTCCCGAAGCCGTCGCCTCCGTCGCCTCCGCCGTCGAATCCTTCCCCCGTACAAACCCGAGCCCTCCACCTCCCACCCCGGCCGTGGACGCCGCACGCGTGAAACCAATCGGTGCGCTGTAATCTCGCGCCGACGACGCCCCCACCCCCCCACGGCGCGCGCCACCGTCGTCATCCTCGCCGCCAGTCATGTCATCCAGAAATGTCCCATAGATGGCTTCCTCCCTCGTGCGCTTCCTCCTGCGCGCATTCGCGGCGTCGCGCGCGCTGTCCGAGCTGTGTCCATCGTCTTCGGAGGAGGATTCCATCGCGAGCGCGACGCGACGGGACGCGCGCGGCGCAGCGTGCCGTGGTGTGCCGCGTGCGGGTCAACGATACGTTCACGCATGCGCGAATGAATTCCGTCACATTGACGCGCGCGTACACGCGGCGTCGAGCGAGCGAACGCACAGCAGGGCGAGATCGATATGAGCGTTATGTTTACCGCGTCCTCAAGCGTCGGTGCGCGCGCGGTGATGGGCAGCGCTCGGGGCGTTGAAGGTTGTGGGGGTCGGGTCATCGTCGGCCCGGGATCGCTTGGACGTCGACGCATGCGCGGTGCGCTCGTGATCCGCGCCGCCGTGCGGCCGTATACCGTGCGTAAAGGTGATACCTTGGATACCATCGCGAGCAAGCGAAAGATGAGCGTGAGTGAGGTGCGCAAGTATAATAAGAAGCTCGGCGATGGCTCGGCGCTCGCGCCCGGTACGACCATTCTTCTCCCGGCTGAAAAGTTGAGCAGCCGCGATCAAGCCATCATCGATGGCATCGATAAGATCAATGAACCTCGCATTTATCCAACGCGCGCTGGTGAAACCATCGAAGACATCATCGCGCCGCGTAAGATTTCGAAAGCCGACGTCGAGCGGTTAAACCCGGGCGTGAAGCTCGGCGCGTTAAAAGCCGGCGTAAAGCTCAAGCTCCCGCCGGGCAAGTACACCGTGCGCGAAAAGGAAATGTTACAAGGATGTGGTATTTTACCTGCGGAAACATTGAACCCGTTAGCGGTGCTTGGTACGCCATTGGCGCTTAAAACGTTCGGCGCGGTCGTCGCGGTCGGCGCCTACGCCATGTACTTTGCCGCGTGTCGTCGATACCAAACCCACGGCACCAAGCTCTGGGGTAACGACTTGCCAGAAATGGATGATGATTAGGTAAACGTCCTCGCGTCCTCGTCGTCGTCCTCGTCGTCGTCTGTCGACATTTAGCTCTCTGTAATTTCTCTCTAGAAAACTTTTCACCATCGACCAATCACGACCACACAGAACGAGTCCCTCCAAACATGCAGCCGCCACCTCGCTCGGGACCCAATCGCGTCACTTTGTGCCGCCGCCGCCGCCGAGGCTCGCGCGCACCACGCTCGTCCGGCGCACGCCGCCATGGCTGCCGTCGACGCCTCCTCTCTCCGCCTGCGCGAACTCAACGGCGTCAAGGTTTACGAAGTCTCGAGCTCGCACGTCGCCCCCGAGTGGGCCAAGGAGAAGAACAAGCGCAAGCTTCGCAAAGACGCCGACTACCAGCGCCGCATCGAGCTGGTGCAAGATTTAAACTTTCCAAGCTCGAGCACGAGGGCGAAATTATCACCCGATGGGCAGTTTTTAATCGTCAGTGGGTTGCACCCGCCGCAGGTGAAGTGTTATGATTTGAGCCAGTTGAGCATGAAGTGGAGCCGGCACTTGGACGCCGAGGTGGTGACGTTTCAAGCGTTGAGCGAGGATTATGCGAAATTGGCGTTTATATGTGCCGATCGGAGCATAAGATTTCATGCGAAATTTGGGAATTATTATCAAACGCGCACGCCCAAGCAGGGTCGAGATTTGGTGTATTCGAGGAACACTGGGGATTTGTGCGTCGTCGGCTCGTCGAGCGAGGTTTGGCGGTTAAATTTGGAACAGGGGAGATTTTTAGCGCCACTCGAGTCGCAATGCGAAGAGTTTAATGTGTGTGGGATATCACCCACGCATGGGTTGTTCGCCGCGGCGAGTGCGGATGGGGAATTAGAGTGTTTTGATTTGAGGCAACGAAAGTCGTGCGGGTTGATTCAGTGCACCGACGCGGATGAAGGCGGGTTGACGTCGTTGAGGTTTGATTCGAACGGCATGAATGTCGCCGTCGGTTCCGAAGGTGGTATCGTTCGACTTTATGATTTGCGAAGCTCTCGTCCGGTGCGTGTGAAGGATCAAATGAACGGATTCCCGATTATTGATTTGAAGTATCACAACTCGGTGGATGGCGTTCGGCGTTTGGTGTCGACGGATAAAAAAATCGTCAAGATTTGGGACGAGCGTACGGGCGATCCGTACACGTCCATCGAGCCCGGGTATGAAATTAACGATTTGTGCATGTGGGATAACACTGGTTTGATGATGCTTGCTATGGAGCACACGGAAATGAGTGTGTTCTTCACGCCGACGCTCGGCGCCGCACCCAAATGGTGCTCGTTCCTCGAAAATCTCACCGAAGAAATGGAGGAGCAAAAGAACGAGACAATTTACGACGACTACCGTTTTGTCACCGTGGAAGAGTTAGACAAGCTTGGATTGTCGCACTTGATTGGCACGAAGATGTTGCGGGCGTACATGCACGGTTACTTTATGGACAACCGTTTGTACGGCAAAGCCAAGGCGATTGCCGAGCCGTTTTCGTACGACGACTTCAAGAAGAAAAAGGTCAAGGAAAAGCTCGACGAAGAACGCAAAAGCCGTATCACAGTCAAAAAGAAGGCTCCCAAAGTCAACGCTTTGCTCGCTGCACGTCTTGGTACCGCCGATGCCGAAGGTGTCGTGGACGACGTTGACGAAGATGGCGACGACGTCGGCACCATTGCTCCAGGTGGTAGCTTGCTCGAAGATGATCGTTTCGCCGCCATGTTCAAAGAGAAGGAGTTTGAAATCGACGAAGAAGACGAACAGTACAAGGTGCTTCACCCGAATGCGCCGAAACTCCACAAGGACACGCGTAGGGAGATTCTCGAGGATCACTTTGAGTTGGTGAGCGACGAAGACGACGTGCCTGTCGAAGAAGTCACGACGACAAAAAAGAAAACATCGAGCGAACCGAAAATGTACGCCGCGAAGGACGAATTTCACGCCAACGCTTTCAAAGACGGTCGCATCACCAAGGCTGATTTGCCATTGAAAGAGCGCGCGAAGATGGAGCGCGCGAATGAAAAGACGAAACAGGCGCGCGTCACGGGTAATCGCGAAGCGTTCTTTGATGCTGGTGACAAGGATAAGATGAAGCGCCTCGGCGAGTCAAAGAACTCCGATAAATATGGCGATGAAGAAGGTTTGACTGCGGAAGGCGCTTGGAAAGATCAAGCCAAGGGGCACTCGCGCGGCTCGCGACGCGGTATGGATGGCGTCTTGGGAAAGCAAAAAATCGTCGGCGGGCGGCCAGTCAAGGGTAAGCGAGGAAAGAAATGATGCACACAAAAAGAAACAAATAATAATAGTCTGTAATATACACTACTAGGTACACATACATGGTCGCTACTTGTTGAACATACCGCGCGACTGCGCAAAGCGTTCCAAAATTTCAATCTTGCGCCTCAACTCTTCTGGAGACTCGCCCGCGGCTGGCAGCTGCGTCGGTGTTGTCGTAGTCGTCGTTGCGCGTGCGGTTGGGGCGCGATCTTGTCGCATGACTTGTGCGAGCGCATGCGCGCTGGCGGTTGTCGTCGCCGTACCATGACTCGAGTACGTTTGTTCGCTTGGAATCGCGCGACTCGCGGGCTTCGGTTTGATGGTGACGTGCCCAAACGCCGCCGCCCGATCCTTCACGTTGGATAGCGATGATGTGTATTCAATTTCAGCAGTCGCACGCTGCGTCGTCACAGGCGACGGCGGCGCCGTGGTCAGTGGTGGCGTGTAATGCACCGTCGTCGGGCGCGACGGTACTTGAGGTTGTTGTTGCTGTTGCTGTTGCTGTGGCTGCCGCTGCTGCGGCGCGTATTGTGGCTGCTCCGGAGCAACCTGCGCCTCAGCGCTCGCCGCACGCTCGTGCTCGGCGATTCGACGCTGAATGTCTCGCATTTCAGCTAAACGTCGCTCTTGTTCTTCGGCGTTATTCCGCGCGTCGTCGATAGGAAGCATCGAGATGAACTGACTCTCCGCCTCGCGTTGATGCTCGGCGGCAAACGTCGCCAGCCTCCTCGCCTCCGCAGCGGCATGTTCGGCGTCTCGAACCGCACGATTCGCGGCTTCGGCTTGAGACATTTGGTGCATCGCGCTTTCAGCCGCCATGCGAGCCTCCTCGGCTTGCCGGTGTCGCTCCATAGCTTCAGACGCGGCGACTTCGGCGCGAATCCTCGCCTCGTGCTCGAGCTGTAATAACCGCTCTCGCGCGGCATCAACTTCGTCTTGGGTCACGGCGCGCGGACGATACTCCCCTTCAGACCGCCCTCGCCAACCACCGCCGAGCCAGCGTTCACGTTCGCCAGTGTCTGGATCAGTTCCGCGCTCGACGCGCGGCGGCGGCTCATAAATTTGATATTTGGGCGTTCGCGACGGCGGCGGCGACGGCGGTGGCGGCGCGTACGCGTGCGACATCGGCGCATCAGCGCTGGTACCATACGCGTTAGGCTCGCGATAATACTCTCGATGTGCGCCAGGAGCTTGTAAACCCGACCTCGGTTGCGTCGCGAGCGTCGGTTCCGGCGTCACGAGCGCCGGCTGCCCGCCGTACGCGCTCGGCGCAACGTGCGGCGCAACGTGCGGCGCAACGTGCGGCGCATGCGCAGCCGCAAGCTCTTCCGCACTCGGCGGCACCACAACCATCCTCGGCGCTTCCGGCACCGCACCTTCCAAACCGACCACGCGCACCAACCACTCCCCGCACGTCATCATCTCCCCCTTCTTGAGCTCATCCTTCCCCATGGGCAACCCCATGCGATCGACCACCTCACCATTCACCTCAAGCATCACCATAGGCACCCCATGCGACTGTCTCAACATCGCGTCTTGCATTTTCCCGCGCCCACCCGTGGGCGTTTGCTTCTTCGCCGCGTGACACCGCCACCGTCGCTCGCCCGCGCCCGCGCCCGCGCCTCCCGTCGCCGCCGCCGACATCGCCCCGCCACCGCCCGCAGCGCACCCAGACGACGCCGCACCATCACCCCTCCCGTACACGGCGTGATTCAACCCTTCCCTCGCGCGCTCGGCCACGTCCGCCGCCGCGCGCGCGTGCCCGGTGATGTCGAATCGCGCATCGAGCGCATCGTACCGCTGCTTCGCCGCGTACGCCCGTCGCACGTCCGCCGCGCTCGGAATCGACGAATACATCGCGCGTCCCGCGCCCCGCGCGTCCCGCGTCCGCGCGTCCGTCCCGCGTCGCGCACAGTGACGCGCGCACGGCGACCGACGAGCGTCGCGGCCTACGGCGTGGCATGCATTTATACCCATAACACACCGCATGGAAACGTGATGTGATTTCCGCGGACGTCGTGCGTTGGCCAACGTGACGTAGTACGCGACTCTCCTGTTACGTCGGAGACTTTTTAGTTTTAGCGCCTGGACGAAGAATCGCCGCACTCGCCGACTCGACGCGACCGCGATGAACGCATCGGTGGAGGGTGAAGCCATCGAAACGCAAACGTCGCGCGCGCTCGGGATTCCTCAGCTCGATGTTGCACACGAACAGTTCGCGTCTCTTCGAGCAGCCGTTCGAGCGTCCTACGGGAGCGGTTTGAGCTTTTTTTAGGGTGAGAACAGTCGCAAACGGGATTAAAAAATCGTGGGTAAGGCGGCGCACGGCGTGTCGCGTCCGTCACGGCGGTGCACGCCGTGACGACGTCGACGCTTTCGCCTCGGGTACCGGTACCGGTGCGTCGTTTTAACTTCAACAAACTTTTTCTTTTCCCCCGTCGCGTTCGAGCACCGTCCACGCCGACGCCGACACACGACGCCGACGCCGACGCCGACGACGCCGGTGGATGCCAACCACGCTCTCTCTCTCTCTCTCGCGCGCCATCGCTTCACCCGGTGACGACGACGCGCGCGCACATCCATCATCATCATCATCATCATCATCATCATCATCGTCGCGCGCCGACGCGAGATATTTCAAACGCGGGTGTCATTCGTCACCCCGACGCGCGCACACCACACATATGCGCAAACAGTACGCGCGCGGCCACGACGCGTCCACGTGGCCCGCCCGCGGATCCACGCTTTCGTCGTCGTCGTCGTCGCGTCGCGTCGCGCGCGCGCGCGACCCCCATCCGATCCCTCGACCGAGGACGCACGCGACCGCGCGCGAGCGCGACGACGCGCGGTCCGCCGTGAAGCGTCCACGGCGCGCCCGCATAGAACACCCCTCGCGCGCGCGCGCGATCGATCGAGGCTAGAGATACGAGTATATATATATATATACCGGTATATATTGTACGCGATCCACACCCATCCATCCCGCGCGCGACGGGCTGGATGACGCGCGCGCGACCGCGCGGTCCGCGTGCGTAGTCCACGCGGTGCGCGCGCTATGTGCGCGCGCGCGCGTGCGACGCGTGTGGGGGGTTTCGGACCCGCGGTATATATATACGTGCGCCTCGATCGATCGCGCGTCTCGATGGCGTCTCGCCGCGAGGGTATATACCGGTCGGTATATCTATACGATAGTATTTTTTTTTAGGTCATAGGGTCGTGGGGTGACCAGCCAACGACAGGCCGATACGTCGCGGTCGTCGACGCGCGTCGGATCTCGAGGGGAGGATATACGCGTGCGCGCGCGCGCGTCACACGCGGACGCGATTCGGCGCGGACGCGATTCGACGCCGTGCGCGAGGTGGGTGTGTAGTATATATCGTCGTCGTCGTGTGATTCGTCGTCGGCGTCGTGTGAGGCGTCGTGTGAGGCGTCGTCGTCGATGGGATGGGTGGATTGATTGGTTTTCGCGCGCGAAAGTCATCCAGGCGCGCGCGCGGAGGCGTCGTTGACGACGCGACGGACGACGCCATCGCGCGTGCCTGGGCGCGGTTTGGATGGAGGGAAATATCTGTCGTCGTCGCGCGCGGTCGTTCGCGGTCGTTCGCGGTCGCGGTCGCGCGCGGGCGTCGGATGCGACCGCGACGCATCGTCAACGACCCGACGCGCGCGGGTGCCTTTTCGTGGGTGCGATTTCAGATTTGAAAATCCGCGCGTCCGGGGGGGGGGGTTCGTTCGTTTCAAAAGGAGTATATCTAGGGTTGGGGGGTTGTATATGTATTGGGGTGGTCGTGCGCGCGCGTGGGGGATGGGTGATGACGTATAGTGTGGATGTGTGACTGACCATGTTGTGTTTTTCGTACGAATATAGAGGGTTGAAGGGTTTTATATTTATATTGGACACGTTGGGCACACGCATGGCGGTTTCGGCGACGACGCGGAAAAAGTCGTCGACGGCGACGGTGAAGACGACGGCGGCGATGGCGCAGACGCAGATGCAGACGCAGATGCCGATGCCGATGCCGATGCCGATGCCGATGCCGATGATGCCGATGATGGCGCCGCACGCCGCGATGTTTATGCGCGCCGCGGCGTTTGCGGGCGCGGGGCAGCCGAGCGTCGCCGAGGCGGGAGCGCCGGCGTCGTTTAATCATCCGTTTTTGATGCCGACGATGCCGGCGATGATGATGAATGCGTTTGGGCCGCATGTGGATGGGTTGCGCAAGCAGGCGCACGAGATTGCGGGGTTGGTGGGGCGCGCCGAGTCGGCGAGCGACGGGTCGCATCATACCACGCACAGAGACGGCGACGATGATGAGGTTGACATCGATCGCGGCGAGGTTCGACAGCAGAGCAAGAGCAATAACAACGACATTCATGGACGACGCGGGAGCCGAGCGTCGTCGTCTGGACGAGTGCTCATGAAGGATCCGAGCGCGTACCAAGGCGGGCACATCGCGACGCACGCCCGGTTCGAGGCGCTCAAGGGGCCGGATCGTGCGGCGACGGTGACGCCTGGAATTCAATCCCCGGGTGCCGCTGCGGATGTGTTGTTGGCGATGATGACGTGCGGGAGTGATGAGGATGTCGCGGATGACGCGAATGGTAAGCGTCGGTCGGATTACCTCGGGCAGTTGTCCATTCAGTGTCCGAAGAAGCGCCGGACGATGAAGACGTCGCGCGCGCGATCGAATTTGAAACCTTTACACGGTTCAGAGTCTACGGTGCACGTGACGACGACTGCGTCGGAAGTGTCGGTGAAGAAGGAGTCAGTTTTGGCGGCGGCGTCGCAGACGTTGCCGGCGTCAACCGCGCGCGTCGCAAAGACATCGACGATGGCTTCTGGCAAGCTTAAAGCGCACCGCCCCTGGGGGTTAGATGAAGTTAAAGCTTTGGTACGCGGTGTGTCGCACTACGGTCGCGGACAATGGGCGGATATAAAAGCCTTGCGCGCCGACGGTGTGTCTGAGGCGCTCGTCAATCGAAGCGCGGTGGATTTGAAGGACAAGTGGCGCAACTTGTTGCGAGTCGCTATGTTGCCCGCGTTGTACAAGCGTCGCGAAGTGAATGGTGTGCCGTTAGAGATCCTCGAGCAAGTGCGCGCGTTGGCGTCGAGTAAGCCGACGCCCGCCGCGGTGGCGGAGTCGCGTCATGGTTCAGCCAACAAGGGACAAGAGAATCAAGGCGCGATGGCCGATTCGCCCTCGATGAATGCCGCTTCCAAGGCTGCACCGTCAGTAAAGGTTGAAAATTGCGCGACGGCGAACGCCAAAGGTGCGAGACGGAGCAAACACCACTCACCCTGGACGTTTGTTGAATCCAAGGCGCTCGTCGACGGAGTCGAGCAATGCGGCGGTTGCCGATGGACCATCATCAAGAAGAATGACGATCCTGCGCTCGAACGTCGCACGGCGATGGATTTGAAAGACAAGTGGCGTAATCTTTTGCAACTCGCGTCTTTGCCGGTGCAATCGCGTAGAAAGCAAGAAACGCCCCCAGAGTTTCTCGAACGCGTGCTCAAACTCGAGCAGCGTTACGGAAACGCCCGTCGAAAGGGACGGAAAACCGCCAAGGCGGATTAAAAAAAAGAATTCCACACACACACGAAGTAACACATTGAGAACAAATTGTTCGTGCTTGAGTGATTGTTGTTGTAACATTGAACGCATGCTTTGATCGCTTAACCTAAAAATCATTATATTATTATTACTCTCTCCTCGTCTATCGTCTAGAAATCTTCATCGGTAGTCCCGCCTTGGTGTGAATCGTGGCACCTGTGATCATCTCAACCTCTTTGGGATCGCACGCGAGCTCGAAATTGAAGCGCTTCAACAACACGCTCATCGCAGTCACCGCTTCGAGCATGGCGAATTGGTCACCCGCGCATCGACGTTGTCCTCCACCAAACGGCACGTAGCTGTAATCCGTGCAATTTTCATTGGGATACAACCCAGTCATGAGCTCTGGGTTCAACCCTCCCCAACCCTCAATGGCGGGATTTTCAAATCGACGGGAGAAGCGCGAGGGATCGAACTTTTCGGGGTTCTCCCATAAATCGGGCGACCGGTGCAAATTCCACACCGCCACGAAACAATCGGTACCCGCCTTCAACGTGATTTCCTTCCCGTTGCCGCCGCGAGGCAACGTCACGTCTTTGATTGCTCGACGAATTAAAATCGGCGGTGCTGGGTACAAACGCATGCCTTCGGCGAGAATCATGCGCACCTTTTCAAGTTTGCGTACTTCCTCCGGCGTCGGTACGCCGTTCGCGTCCGCAACGCACGCGTTGATTTCATCCACCGCGTCTCGCGCGATTTCGGGGTGCTGGGCGAGTAAATACAGCGTCCACGTGAGCACGGCGGCGGTGGTTTCGTGACCGGCGATGAGCATCGTCATCAAATCATCCCGCAGCTGCGTGCTCGTCGCCTCGTCGCCTCGAATATCAACCAAGAATCGAAGCAAACTCGCGTCTTCAACTTGAGAATAATCACGACGCTCCATGTCAGCCAAGTCAGTTTCGTTTCGCGACGACATTGCGTTATCAATCAACGCCGAGAGCTCGTCGTTGACCATCTGCATGTCTTGCTTGAACTGCTTTTGTCGCGGCACGATATCCATCGCCCCAGGAATTTGCCAGTATTGCAATGGAAACGTCGACCGATGCTCGCTCTCGCGCAACACGCGGTAGACCGCCTTGATTAACGGCGTTTCTTCCTTCAAAGCGCCAAACTCATAATTGAAGACGGCTTTGCCGATGACGTCGAGCGCCATCGCGTACAGCTCGCCTTCGAGCTCCACAGTCTTCCCTGACTCGGCCGACTCATCAAGCTTGTCCGCCAAGTTCATCGCCGATTTCCCAAACAAGTCACACATGTGCTTTAACCACGCGCCATGGAATCCAGCGCCAACCACCGGACGTCTCTTTGCCCAAATCTCCTTGTTCGCTGGAATCAAACCGTCACCCATGATGGGCTCCATAATATCCGTCAAAATCCCCTTGCTAAAGCTATCCGCCTGGTCCTTAAACATCGTACGCACGGCGACGGGATCTGATACCACCACAAACCACTTCGGACCGGCGCCGAGGTTGTACACGCCGCCGTACTCGCGGTAGTAATCGTACAGCGGAATGAAGAGCGGCGCCGCGCGCACCTCCTCTTTTAACAAATCAAACAAAACCTTCTCCGTGACGCGCGCGCCGTTGCCCCACGGGAAAATTTTCGAGAAACTCTTAGCCAAGGCGTTATCGGGAACCTCCACGCCCGGGAAGAGCGCGCCGCGATAGGTATCGCGCTCGGCAACCGCGCGCAAAGGCGCGCAGAGGCGCACGCGGACGCGACGTGATGATGACGACGAGAGCGCCGGGCTCACGGGCGTTTTCGGCGATTCGTGACGCGCACGCGCGCGCACGCGGTGCGTCGCGTTCGTATGCGTGCGTGCGCTCGATGCATGGGCGGACATGCGCGCGGGGGCGTGCGGCGTCGGTGACTGACGCCGAGTGTTATCCTGATTGATGATGTTGTTGACGACGACGAAGCGTTAACATCATGTTACAACTGATCGATTTAAAAGCGGCGAAAACCACTGATCTAGATTCATTCATATGCGAATTCGTATTCTGAGTGTTAGGATTTATGCATTTATGTCATTTTGTTCTCCTTTTCGGCGCGGTATTCAATCTCAAAGTCGGCTTCGATTTTGTCAAACTGCGACTTGTCGAGCGAATCAAAGTACGGATGGTTGAGAGCGTCGGTGGCGTGGATACGCTTCGCCGGGTCGTACACTAAGAGTTTGCTCAACAGATCGATCCCATGCTCATCGAGTTGCGGGATAACCTTGGACAAATCTTGCGGCTTCCATTGGGGGAACTCGTGCCAGTCGCGCAAGCTCGAGACGCCCGGCCACACGGATTCGTCTGGCGTGCCGAGAAGCTTGAAGATGTGCAACAGCTGTTGGAGTTCAGAGTCACCCGGGAATAACGGTTGCTTGCGAGCCATTTCCGCAAACATGCACCCAACGCTCCACATGTCCACCGGGGTAGAATAGTGCGAGCCTCCGAGCAAGACTTCCGGCGCGCGGTACCACAAGGTGACGATTTCGTGCGTGTAGCTCTTCACCGGAACGCTGAACGCTCTGCCGAGACCCAAATCCGCAATCTTGAGCACGTTCTTCGCCTTATCAACGAGCATGTTTTGAGGCTTTAAATCACGGTGCATCACACCGTGCTTGTGAATGTGCGCACATCCCAAACAGAGCTGATACATAAAGTTTTGCACCACGCTCGTCGGCAACGGGTTCGCCGGACCGCGTCCCGTCATGTCCATATAATGCTTTAAATCTTGATCCAAAAACTCAAACACCAAATACAGCATCGCCTTTCCATCCTCTTCAACGTGCTCCACTCGCAACAAACGCACGATGTACGGCGATTCCGATAACATTTGCAACAAAGACACCTCCCGCAACGCCGTCGACGGCACGCCCTCCTCCTCCATCTCAAGTCTCGTCTTCTTCAACGCCACCAATCGCCCATTCGATCGCTCTCGCGCCTTGTACACCTTCCCGTACGTCCCTTGCCCAATCTTCTCGAGCTTTTCGTACGCATCATTGATCGAATGTCCACCCATCGCTCGCCAATCGCTCGCGCGGCTGCGATGTGTCGGTTTCAAATATATACGTCGAGGATCCGACGCGCGCGCGCACGCTCCGATCGCCTCACGCCGGTGCGCGATGCACGAACGCGGAAAATACGCTTCACGCGCGGGTCACGTCGCGTCGCGAGTTCGCGCGCGCGGGTGTGTCGCGCGCGTCGCGCCCGCGCGAGCTGAGCTGTCGGTCGTTTGTTCCCCTCGTTTGAATTTTTTGCCGACACCGATTTCCCTGGTCATGATTGGTCGATGAGTCCCTCCCTGAGGAAAAACACACAGCCAAAAAAGAGGAGCCGCGGACGACATTCATCGCCGCGGTGCGCGACGAGCGAGCGATCGACCGTCGCGTCGCGGTGCGCGTGCGCACGCGCGCGTCATGGCGAATCCGGCGCTGCCGAGCGATTTTTTCGACGCCGGGGGCGCGGCGCACGTGGGGAGGAGGAGCGCCAAGGCAACATCGGCGGCGGAGGTGGATGGGGCGGTGCGTGGGGTGCGTGCGGTGAGGGCTCCACCGACGACGACGACGACGACGACGACGACGACGACAAAGAAGACGTTAGTTTTGTCGGCGTCTGTTGCGGACGATAAGGGGAAAGAGGACGCGGCGAAGGCGTTGGAGGAGGCGGAGCGCGAGGCGCGCGAGGCGGAGGCGGAGGACGTCGAGGCGTTGGCGAAGGCTCGAGGGGAGATTGCGGAGCAGGTGGAATGTTTCGATCGCGTGGATAGGTTGAGGGAGGCGGCGGCGATGTCGCGGGAGGCGAAGCGGGCAAAGTTGGCGAGCGCGAGCGCGAGGACGACAAAGACGACAAAGGCGGCGGCGAACGTCGTGGCGTATAGCGAAAGCGATAGCGACGACGACGACGACGATAACGACGACGTGCTCGTGGACTGGCGTGCGAAGAAACTGTAAAAGTAGTACTTGTTGCTGTTGTTGAACAAAAGTGCGGCGTTGCGCGTTTCCATTACACGTCGAGCTAAGTAGTAAAAGTAGTAGAATAATCATGTTGTGTTGTAGTACCGGTAACCGGTGGTTAAAAAAAATTGCCTCGTGCTGCGCAGGCGCGCGCGTTTCATCACATTTATATTCATACCATCGCCTTGATCTTGGCAATTTGCTTTGCGGGATTCAAACCTTTCGGGCAAACCTTGCTGCAATTCATAATCGTATGGCATCGGTACAACTTGAAGGCGTCGTTCACCTTGTCCAGGCGTTCCTTGGTGAACTCGTCGCGCGAGTCGATGATCCATCTGTACGCCTGTAACAATACCGCCGGACCCAAGTACTTGTCGCTATTCCACCAGTACGACGGGCACGACGTCGAGCAGCACGCGCACAAAATGCACTCGTACAACCCATCCAACTTGGCCCGATCCTCCTTGGACTGGTATCGCTCCAACCCGTCTTTTTTGGTATCATCCTTCAGCTTCAAGTACGGTTCAATCGACTTGTACTGCGCGTAAAAGTTTGCCATATCAACAACTAAATCACGCACAACAAACATGTGCGGCAACGGCGCGATGGTCTGCGCCCCGCTCGTCGACTTGTCCACCTTGCTCAAGCACGCCAGTCCATTCGTCCCGTTGATGTTCATCGCGCACGACCCGCAAATCCCCTCGCGACACGACCGTCTAAAGCTCAACGTCTGATCCTGCTCATCCTTAATCTTAAACAACACATCAAGCATCATCGGACCGCAATCATTCGTATCGACATCATACGTCTTGTACGTCGGCGCCCCCCCGACGTCTGGGTCCCAGCGGTAAATTTTAAACTGTTGTACATTCCGCGTCGACGTCTTCACCGCATCCACCGCCGCGCTCGCGCTCGTCGCGCTCGACGTCGTCGTATACCTCAACCCACTCACCGCCGCCGCCACCGTCGCCGAAATCGCGCTCGCGCCCACGCCGCGCGTCGTCCCGATCACCGCCGCGCGGCGCAGCATCTCTCGCTCTCGCTCTCTCTCTCGCGCGCGCTCGGGTGTCGGCGGTGTTGTTTCACGCGCGATGCGATCGACGCGAACCCTACGCTTCGTCGGCGACGCGCGAAGACGACCGAGACACGAGACGAACGCGCGCGCGCGCCGATCGATGCCGATCGACGATTCCACGCATCCGTCACCCGCCGTGGGGCCCGTGGGCTAAGGTCCACTCTTTTGGATTTTAAAATTTCGCATTATTAGCGAAATTTCAGAATAAATATCAGTACGATATCGTGCAACATTCACTCAAATTTTGACACGGTGTGGTGGCGAGGGGTGGTTGTACAATCGTCGCAAAAGTGTCGAAAACGGCGCGTGAACGACGTCAACGCGTCGCGCACGCGTGTGCGAGCGAAAGCGACGGCGTAGGGCGTCATTTAAGCATGCGGTGAAGTCGTTATAAGGGTGTTTAAGTGGTCTATAGTCGTCGTAACTTGTGTTGATGGCCGATGCATACCTTCTTGGCTGCGCAGCGAAGACAAATGTTTCAGATGACCGCGCGTTCGAGCGAATGTTTTATTAGGAAAATTTTGAAATTCCCGAAAAAATCAAAATTCTACGTACGGTAGAATACAATTTTGATGTTTTGCAAAACGCGACGGCGTTTCAAAAGAGTGTGGACCTTACCTGGTACCTGGTACTGTGGGCGCGTGCGATCAAAACCCTAGTTTCACCAATCACGACCCTACGCGTACCCCCTAAAGGGGACTCCTCCGCCAATCACGACCAGGGACGACGTCGTCGTCGCGCCGTCCCATCCATCATCCGCGCGCGCGCCATTCGCGCCCGCACCGCCCGACGTCGTCGTCGTCGTCGTCGTCGTCGTTCGTGTCCCGCGTCCACACGGTCACGCCGCACGAATATCGCCTCATCACCACCACCGCTCGCGACCCAGGTACGTGCACCGCATCGATCGCGATGACGCGCGCATCGATCGCGATCGACGCGCGCGCGCGTCGCAGACGTCGCGCGCGGTCGGCGGCGCGGTCGTCCGCGGCGGCGTCGGCGACGTCGCGTCTCGCGCGAAGGCGCGCCGTGGATGCCGCGCCGCGGAGACGATGGGGAAAAACATCGCGCGCGCGATCGACCGCGCGCGCGCGACGGCGTCACCCGTCGCGGACGCCGTCGCGCGGCGTCGACGCAACCATGCGTCGATGGGGCGGCGGCGCGCGCGGTCGCGTGCGAGCCATCGGCGGGGTTCGGACGGCGCGCGACGGGTGCGCGACGCGCGGCGCGCGGTCTATGGCGTGGGGATGGATGGAGACGAATGGTTTCGTGCGCGTTGACGTCGCGCGCGCGGGCGAGGCGCGGCGATGGCGGGGCGAGGCGCGGGCGATGGATGGGGTTGCGTTATCCACAACTTTCCCGCGACGCGCGCGCGGGGTTCGCGCGCGAAGGCGCGTACGAAGGCGCGTGGCGTGGATCGTCGTGTGTGTGACTCGAGAGACTGACGAAAAGGTGTGTGATGACGTGTTGTAGTGAAGAATAATGGCGCCCAAGGGATGCACCGTGCCCGCGGCGGCGAAGATTACGACGGCGGATGTCGCCGCCGTCAAGGAGGATTCCGAAAAGAAGAAGGATGAAGACGCGCGCAAGGCTGCGGCGGAAAAGATTGTCGCTCTCGCTGGTTCGGCGTCTTTCGCGGAAGAACCGTATTTGATTCAATTGCTTGAAATTGCGATTACGCTCGCGGGTGATAACAAGTCGTCGAATGTTCGCGCGGCGGGCGACGCCGCGGTGGACGCCATTTGCCCAAAGTTGAGCGAGTTTGCCGTGCGCCCGGCTTTGGCTCCGATTTTCGTCGGTTTCGCGTCTCAGTTCTGGCAATCGACCATGGCTTCTATTCGTGTGCTCAACGCGTTCATCGCGCGTAACCGCAAGGCGGTGGCGGCGAACTTGCCGGAGATTATTCCCGAGCTCGCGCAAGTCATGGTGCACATGCGCGAGGAAGTCAAGAAGGCGTCCACGGAGTGCATGGCGAACGTTGCCACGTGCGTTGGTAACCTTGACATCGAGCCTTTCATCCCGACGTTGATTGAATGCATCAACAACGTCGATGAAGTCCCGGAGTGCGTTCACAAGCTTGCGTCTACGACTTTTGTTCAGCAAGTCGAGTCGCCGACGTTGTCCATTATGGGTCCGTTGCTTCAACGCGGTTTGTTCTTCCAGCAAGTCACCGCTATTAAGCGCAAGTCTGCGGTTATTATTGACAACATGTGCAAGTTGGTTGAGGACCCAATGGACGCCGCGCCGTTCCTCACAAAGCTTTTGCCGCTCTTGAAGCGCGCCATGGATGAAGTCGCCGACCCGGAGTGCCGTCAAGTGTGCACCCGCGCGTACAAGACGTTGCTCCAAGCTGCCGGTAACGAAAGCGGTGAGGAATCTGCGGAAGGTGAAGGAAAGGGTGTTTACAACGAAGAAACCGTCAAGGAACAATTCGTTACGCTTCTTTGCGAAAACACTGGCGCATCCAAGGACGACATGACCAAGTTTGTCGAATCCGCCGAAGTCAAGGTGTACTTCGACTACATTTGCTCCTTGTCCGCCAACGCTCTTCTCGCGAAGAACTTTGACTTTGACACCTGGAACAAGTCTTGCGCGACGTCTTACATGAAGCTTTTCTTCACTGACGCCGAAGCGATGACCAAGGCTCTTGTCGAACGCGCGTTGGCTGTGTACGAAGCCTCCAAAAAGGTTTTCGTCGTCGAAGACGAAGAGGGTGAAGATTTGTGCAAGTGCGACTTCTCCTTGGCTTATGGTGCGCTCATTCTGCTCAACAACGCCACGCTTCACATGAAGAAGGGTAAGCGTTACGGTTTGTGCGGCCCGAACGGCTGCGGTAAGTCCACGTTGATGAAGGCTATCAACAACGGCCAAGTCGAAAACTTCCCGCCCCCGGAGGAGCTTCGCACCGTGTACGTCGAGCACGACATCCAAGGTGACCAACACACGATGAACGTCGTCGAGTTCGTTCTTGACAACGAAGTCATTCGTGGTCACGGTACGTCCAAGGAACAAGTTTCGAGTACGCTTTCGTCGTTCCAGTTCACTGATGAAATGATCAACGGTCCCGTCGTCGCCTTGTCTGGTGGCTGGAAGATGAAGCTCGCATTAGCGCGGGCGATTCTTATGAAGGCTGACATTTTGTTGCTCGATGAGCCGACGAACCACTTGGATGTCAAGAATGTTGCCTGGTTGGAAGAGTATCTCAACTCTCAAACGCAAGTGTCTTCCATGATTGTGTCTCACGATTCTGGTTTCCTCGACCGCGTGTGCACGCACATTATTCACTACGAAAACCGCAAGTTGGTGACCTACAGAGGGAACCTCACGGAATTCGTCAAGCAATGCCCGGCGGCCAAGAAGTACACTGAGCTTTCCAACGATGAACTCAAGTTCATCTTCCCGGTTCCGGGTTTCCTCGAAGGTGTCAAGAACAAGGATAAGGCTATCGTCAAGGCGACCAAGTGCTGGTACAAGTACCCGAACACGACGCGCCAAATCATCCAAGACGCGACGATTCAGCTTTCTTTGAGCTCTCGTGTGGCGTGCCTCGGCCCGAACGGTGCTGGTAAGTCGACTTTCATCAAGTTACTCACTGGTGAAGCCGAACCGGATGCTGGTACTGTCTGGCGTCACCCGAACATGCGCTACGCGTACGTCGCCCAGCACGCGTTCCACCACGTTGAACAGCACTTGGACAAGACGCCCAACGAGTACATCCGCTGGCGTTTC
Organism: Ostreococcus mediterraneus; assembly: GCA_012295225.1. Classification (NCBI taxonomy): domain Eukaryota; kingdom Viridiplantae; phylum Chlorophyta; class Mamiellophyceae; order Mamiellales; family Bathycoccaceae; genus Ostreococcus; species Ostreococcus mediterraneus. Next base: position 411,494 of record WMKK01000014.1, read on the forward strand.
TCCACTGGCGAAGACAAGGAAAACTTAACCAAGGTCACCGCGCAATACACCGAAGAGGAGGAGCGCTTGATGAAGGAGAAGATTCCGGTCCCGCAAGAAGATGGCTCCATTCTCAAGCTTGTCGTCGAAAAGATTCTCTCTCGTCGCCAAAAGAAGAGCAAATACGAGTATGAATGCCAGTGGAAGGGTCTTTCCATGGACTCCAACTCTTGGATGGAGCGTGAGAAGCTCGAAAAGTTTGGTTTCACCAAGTACTTGAACCGTGTTGACGAGCGCGAAGCCGCTCGCCAAGGTTTGTACGCCCGCCCGCTCACCCAAGCCAACGTCGAAAAGCACATGATTGACTTTGGTTTGGATGCCGAGTTTGCCACGCACAACCGCATCAAGGGTCTCTCTGGTGGCCAAAAGGTTAAGCTCGTGCTCGGTGCCGCTATGTGGCAACAACCGCACATTGTCGTCATGGATGAACCCACCAACTATTTGGACCGCGACGCCCTCGGCGCGCTCGCCATGGCTGTCAAGGAATTCGGCGGCGGCGTGCTTCTCATCACGCACAACTGCGAATTCGCCGATGCGTTGAAGGAAGAAACCTGGAACGTTCCGGGTACTGGTTTCGTTGAAGTTGAAGGTAACAAGTGGGGACAAGGTAAGTCTGGCCGCGCCACCGAAAAGGTTGACTGGGACGGTCCGCAGGAGGACACCGTCGACGCGCTCGGAAACGTCGTCAAGGTGAAGAAGCAAAAGAAGGCGTTGAGTCGTAAGGAAATCAAGGCGACTGCAAAGGCGCGCGCGGCGAAACTTGCGGCTGGACAAGACCTTACGAGTGACAGCGACTGGATCCTAGACGAATTCCAAGGCGTCGAAGCAGGCGCGGAAAAGAAGGCGGCGCGCGAGGCGAAGAAGGCGGCCAAGTAACGCCCGCGTCCGCGTCCACAACTATTTTTTAATGCACACCTATAAACCATACATACATCACCACGGCGTCAAGATAGGCGGCTCAAAGGTTGTACAACAACCTGATCCGCAAAACAAGCTCTTACGAAGCTGCCCCACCAGACAACGCCGCGCGCGGCGTGACGGCGCGCGTTCACGTCGCGACGGATGCAAAGAAAAAAATCTTCGTCGTGCATTGTAACGTCTACTCACATAGTCGCTCAAAATGCGTCATCGTACAGCTAGTTCACGTATCACTCGCTCCGACTGTCGACGTGCTCGCGCATCGTCGCGTCGTCGACACGTCTGTAGTCTGTGTGTCAATTTCCACCCATAACTTTCCACGCGTGACGTGCGCGCACATCACGCGCCCGCGTTTGACTCATTCGACGCCGAATGGTCACGAACGTCAAGCGCGGGAGCACACGTAGAAGTCTTGCGCGTGCAAGCGATGACGACCGCGAGTACCTTTGTTTCACCGTACCTTTGTAGCGTACCCGACAGCGATCGCGCGACGATTCGGGTCGCCTCGGGCGCACACAGAACAATAAGCAAACACCGTCATTGTTTGTGGTTGCTGTCCGCCGCACCGACGCGCGCGGGACCGCGTCGTGGGCGTCACACGCCGACGCCGAGTCGTCCGGACGACGACGCGCGCGCGCGACGACTGCGTGCGCGCGAGTCTCGCCGTTCGCACGTTCGCATCCGTCGAGAGACGACGACGCACGCAAGAAGAGTCTACTGACAGTGGACGGAGGATTTTGATTTGAATCAATCAATCATGACGCTCACCGAGACGCCGCGATGGATGACGACGACGACGAGCACATCGCGCACGCGGATTATCACCGTTGACGCGTCGGCGTCGGTGCGCGTGTCCGAGGAACCACCGAGCGCGCGCGTGACCCGCGCGAGTAAGCGACAGAAGAGCGAAGATTCATTGGTGAACCACGCGTCGTCGTCGGCTTTGTCGAGCGCGCTCGCTCTCGCTGGTGGTGGCCGTGCGCTTCGCGGCGTCGTCTACGCGTGGGAATTCGATGAGCAGAACCACAGCGTGTGCGTGACCTCGAGTGCGGGGTCGCGCGTTCGCGTGCGCGCGCCGAGCGCGTTGGCGACGTCGTGCGCGTTGACGCGAGGCGATGAGACGGATTCAACCTCGTCGTCGAGGTTTGTGTGCGCCACCGAGGATGGGTCGTGCGTTATTTCGATCGCCATGGGTGATAGTCGTGATCTTGATTCAGACGATGTGGTCCACGTGGCGCGCGCGCCGGTGGGTGTGATTTCGCGCGTCGCCGCGTTGGGGTCGTGCGGCGCGAGCGGCGTCGTCCTCGGTGGAACGAATGGGCACGGCGTCGTCGTGCACGCGCGGACGTTAGCGACGATGTGCGAGCTTAAAGAAGGTACACTGAGTCGAGTGTGGAGTGGGATTAAGGGCGAAGTCGGGCAAGCTATCGTTGATGTGACGCCGCATTCGACGCCGTTGGGCGGCAAGGAGTTGGTGACGACGCTTCGCGCGGATGGTTTCGTGCAAGTCTGGGACGTCACCGCCGCACTCAAAGGGGGGCAATCAAAGGGAGCGGCAGCGAAAGCGGTGCGCGTATGTGCATCGCATCTCCCTCCCGCGCCTGGAACGCCGAACCCCGCGCCCGAGCGGTTGGCGCTCGCGCTGGCGTGCGCGCCCGCGCCCAAGGGGTACCATTTGAACATCGTCGTGTCCTCGCGATTGGCGCCGACAGAGGAGAATCCGCGCGCCTCGGGCCCGGGCGACGCGACGCTGGCGTTATACACCGTCAAGCACGGGTCGTTGGTGTATGTGTCATCGATCGAACGCTCCAAGGGCGTGACGAGGGCGCTGGCGCTGACTGACGACGTCGTTCTCGCCGCGCAAGAAAAGTTCTCTGATGAAGGCGGCGGATCCAACGAGGATCCAGACGTCGTCCATGTGTTGTGCTGGCCTTTGAATGCGTTACATCGCGCGAGAGAAGTGCGTTCGGGTGACGTCGAAGCGACGGAACTCGCGGATTGGGGACACAGCGGCCGCGGGAACGCCGCCGCCGCGGAATTGCTCGCGCGCTTTGGTCAATTGAACGGTTACACGCCATCATCCGTCGCCAAGGCGTTAAGTGATGAAATTTCCATGCGAGGATTGATGTCCGAAGATGTTTTAGAGATTGTTGCGCGAACGACGACGGCGACGATGGGTGACGAATCGTCCATGGGTGACGACTCGATGGCGGACGCGACGGCACAAGACACGCTGCTCGCCGCCGCCGCCGCCGCCGCCGGCTGCGGCGGCAAGGAGGCGTCTGTGTCTGACGTTGTGCGCGCGTGGTGTAGAATAGCCCCAGAATACGCGCGCGCGTGGCGCCGAGCACACGCGCCAATCGCGTTCATCACCGACGCGCCGACGCTTCTGCTGCGCGGCGGCGGTTTGCTCAGCGCTTTACGCGTCAACGGCGAAGTCGAAGACGCGGTGTTGCGCGCAAAGATTACGAATGAAGACTCGCCGATGTTGAAATTCAACGTCACTGGCAAACAAGCGGTGGCGGCGCTCACGGCGCTGTTTTCGCGATTGAATGCCGTGCTCGGAACGTCGGCGTGTAGCGCGATGGATTTGATTGCGAGCGGGTTGGCGACGGATACGTCGTGCGAAAGCAAAAGCACGGCTTTTGACGCTCGTGACGAAGAGATTGACGCGAAGAGCCAGAATGCGCAAGATTGGCTCGAGTCTTTCGCTGGCGTGCTCACGGGCGACGTCTTCGCGCAAGTAGATAGCGGCGAGAGCGAAGCGCAGGTGAAAATTAGAAAGGCGTCGCACCGGGCAAAGCAGCGTCTCATCATTCGTCTCTTGCAAGACGCGCTTTCCAACATCCCAGAGCCCGAGCACGCGTTGCGCGCGTGCGTAGAAGCTTTAGAAGTACAACCGTCGGGTATGCGCGACGCAGGTGAAGACGCCGACGTCATCGTCGACGCTCGAGGAGAAACAACCGCGGAGACGGTGGTGTTGAATGCCGCTCGACAACACGCGCGGGCATGTTTGGCGGTGAGCCGCGGTATGATTTTGCTCCTCGGCTGCATTCGTCTCGGTCCAAAAGCTGGTTTCCCGACCGCGGCGTTGGGCATTGTTTCCGACGTACTTCCTCGAGCGATGCACGTGTACAGATCCGCCGTGTTTACATCCTGGCTATTGACGGCGCGGAGAACGAGCGCGGAGATGGCGGACCCACCGAGACTCGCGGTTGTTTTAGCCAACGTGCGAGACGACTTTGTCGCCTACGCGTCGACGTCGGAAGAGTTGCAAATCGCAGGACACACCGTGGCGGCGCACATCGCCACCGGCAATAACACGAGCGGTGGCTCCTTGGAGGTGCAGCGCGTGGTTGAGATTGGTACGGCGCTGTACGCCGCGGGCGAAGTCGACGCGTTGGGCACGCTTCTCGCATTTGCGCGTCAGCAAGTGCCAGGATCTGAACTCGCATCGTCCTCTGACGCGCCAGCGTTGTTGTTCTTACAAGCGTTGTGGGTGTGTGCCGACCTCGCCGGCTTTAACGACGCCAAAGACGCCGAGCGCCGCTCGCGCTCCGTCGATAGCGCCATTAGTCTCTTTAGTCGTTCGGCTGCGTTCATCCCAGAAACGTCAAGCAGTGGTGGCGTCGACAGCCACGATGGCGAGCAACAGCGCGGGCAACAGCGGCCCGTAGATGCTTTGTTGGTGCAACTCTTGCGGGTGATTCGTAGTATTTTGATTGGATGCGATGACCCATCGGAGGAGCTCTACCCGGGCGACGTCGTGTCTCGTTTGGAGTATTACGAAGTCGTCATGCTCTTCTTCGAGCGCCTGGGCTGCGCCGCTGGAGCGTCAGCAGCGGCGTACGCTGCGTTACATGAAGTCGTGGATGATGAAAACCAAAGCGCGCGTTTGTGGGCGAATGTCTTACAATACGCCATCGACGCGAAAGATTGGCGAGGGGCGTATTGCGCGGCGACGAGCGCCGTGGGCGACCATCGACAAGCCGCAGCCATGCGACGTTTAGTCGCCGCTGTGTGCTCAAAGGGTGCAAAGAATGGCGGAGCAGTGCTGAGCACGTTATGCTTGGACGACAACGATCGTCATCATTACAAGACGGTTGCAAATGCGCTCGAAGGTCGTGCGGCGACGTCGCCCATCGACGCCTCGCCGGCGCCGAGCGACATTCTCTACGCCTTTTACGTGAGCCGCGGTGAGCCCGCCAAGGCGGCGATTGCCATGCGCAAGTATGGTTTGCGGCTCCGCGTGCTCGTTCAAGAGGTTGCACACAAACCCAATGCAGAGTACGAGGACATCGTCGATGCGTTGTCAAAGCACGCGTCGGCGTTGCTCGCGTCAGCCAACGCGCTCGCCGTCGTTGCCGACGCGCTCTCGGTGTCTTTTGAAGACGGGGACGTCGAAGTCGATGAGGACATGGATGGAAACGATGACTTGGGCACCGCAAATGTCGTGTCAAGTGGTGTAGACACCACGAAGAACCCATTAGCGACGGTGCTGCGTGAGTACGCGTTGTCGGCGGCGCGCCTCGAGCTCTTACACGCCGGCGGCGACGCGGCGTCTCTCGGTTTCGAGCGTGCCGACGAAGATCCAGCCATGATCTCTGACTTGAGTGAATCTTTGATTGAATTCGGGTGCTTTGCTGCCGCGACGACGTTATGTACCGCATGGTTAGATGGAGAAAGACTCACGTCTGCGCTGACGATTATCGCGGCAACCTTGGCGGCGCGCGCGAGCATGCGCCAAATTGGCGACGCGCGCATCGCCGCCGACGCCTCAGCGTTTAAGCGCTGGGATAACCAAGGCATCAATGTCAACGCTACCGCAGGCTTGATTGGCGTGCAATCATCATCGACGACCGTAGAGACGTATTGGAGCGAGCTTCGTTCGTTTATTGAGCGCTTTGATACGCCAGAGCGCAATTTTGCGCTCGCTGAAGCCGCGGCTCGGGCGATTTTGAGCGTCGACGCGCGCGTCGCCCTACCGTCGTGGCTCACGAACAGGTTTATCAATCCCGCATCGCGCACGAGCGGAGCTGGTATGGCTCGACGCGCTGCTAATCCAGCGGCGCTCTTACGCACGTATTTGGCGTTTAATCTTGTCGAAGACGCCGCGCAACTTTCGCTTAAAGAGCTCAACGCGTGGTCTAAACGCTCGGCTGTCGACCGAACGGCGCACGCGGCGTGCTGGTTTCCCATGCACTTGATTCTCGAAGCGCGAGATCGTTGCGCAAAGGATAACACGCTGAAGAGTTTGCACACGACGTTGACCGCCGCAATCGACGCGTACGAAGCACGTGCGAAGAGCGACAGCGACATGCTTTTGCGAGTCGCCGCCTGATTTCTACCCATAATTTTTGACACGTGAGGAGAATGGACGAGTAGAATGGATGTCATCTATCTTAGATGTGTAATTAAGAGATAAGCGGCCTAGGAGGTTGGCGCTTCATCTCCTTCTTCTTCTTGTTCTCTCTGTAGTTCTAATTTTTGTCCTCGGTGAGCTCCCCGACACCCAATTCTGCCCACCAGGAATATGAGAGCAACGCTTTTCAGCACGCCGTCGAAAATTAGAAACTCATTTTTAGCAACATGGTTAGCAGCGGGGTAATATTTGAAATAACAAAGCGCTCTGTCCTTCTATCTCTACACAGGTGAAGACTTTTATTAATAGCTCTTAGCAAAGATGCACACCTCCTTGGCCGGGGCGCCAGTCATCAAGCACGCGTGCGGGCCAGCGGGCTGCTCAAACGGAAAGCATCGGATCGTCGCACCCGTTTCTTCCTTGATAGCCTTTTCTTGCTCATCCGTACCTTCCCATCCACATCTCGCCCATTGACCGTTCTCAATCGTCGCCTTCAACTCATCCATAGTTTTCACGTCGACGATGTTTGCGTCTCTAAATTCCGTCGCCTTGGCCAACATCGCGTTTTGAATATCATCCAACACCGTTTGTATCTTGGATTGAAGCGCGGCAGTTTCGATGCTCACACCGAATTCCTTGCCTTCTTTGCCCGGAATGTCTCGTCGCGCGACGACACACGCACCCTTGGCCACGTCCTTCGGACCGACTTCGATGCGAATGGGCACGCCCTTCATTTCGTATTGGTTAAACTTCCAACCCGGGGACTTGCTTTGGTCGGCATCGAGGTGCACGCGAACGTTTACCGCCTTCAAAGAACCAATGATACTATCGACAGATGCCATCACGGCGTCTTTCTCGTCGTCTTTCTTCCAAATGGGAACGACAACGACTTGAATCGGCGCCAAACGCGGGGGCAACTGCAAGCCGGCGTCGTCGCCGTGCGACATAATGATACCGCCCACCAATCGCGTGGACACGCCCCAAGAGCTTTGATGCACGTACTGCGTGTTGCCATCGGCGTCTAAAAATGTAGTATCGAACGCCTTGGCAAAGTTTTGTCCCAAGTTGTGCGACGTACCGGCTTGAAGCGCCTTTTTGTCTCCCATCATCGCTTCAATGGTGTACGTCACGTTGGCGCCCGCAAACGATTCAACCCGCGACTTGCGGCCCGGAATGACTGGCATCGCCGCTTGCGTCCTGGCGAATTCAGCGTAAATATGTACCATCTCCATCGCTTTATCCTCAGCTTCTTGCGCAGTCGCGTGCGCGGTGTGACCCTCTTGCCACAAAAACTCCAACGTCCGAATAAATGGTCGCGTGCGCATTTCCCATCGGTGCACGTTACACCATTGATTCAACAACATTGGCAAATCCCGATAACTCTGAATCCACTGCGAAAGCATGTTATTCACAATCGTCTCACTCGTCGGTCGCACCACCAACGGCTCCTCCAACTCCTTTCCACCGCCTTGCGTCACGATGGCCAACTCCGGCGCGAAACCCTCCACGTGCGACGCCTCCTTCGTGATGAATGAATACGGAATCAATTGCGGAAAATACGCATTCTCCACCCCAGTCTCCTTAAAACGTGCATCCATGTATCTTTGAATGCCTTCCCAAATCGCATAGCCGTACGGTCGAATCACCATCGTCCCTCGAGCGGGACCGTAGTCGGCGAGCTGACATTCACGAATGCAATCCAAATACCACTTTCCAAAGTCCTCCGAGCGCTTGGTGATCCCGCCAGCGCTCTTACTGTCACCGCCAGTACCGGGCTTACCTTTCCCATCCGCGGCGCCGCCCTTGGCGCGCGTGAGCACGGTGGAGCTCACGCGGTGCGCGCGCGGGCTCACCGTGAGCGGCTGCGTCACGCGGCGTGCGGAGAGCATCGACGCGCGAGACGTCGCGCGCAGGGCGCAAACGCCCGTGGTGGCGCTAAGAGCCATCGCGGCTGGTGCGTGTACGCGCGTGCAGGCGGTCGAACGCGCACAGGCCACCGACGCGTCGGCGTGTGACGCGCGCGCGAGAGGCCGTGAAAGCCCTCACACAAGGTGCGCTAAACCCTCATTTCACGTATTGAAGACGTTTGAAGCCCATGAGCTTGAGCACACATACGCGTACGCGCTTTGAAAAAGCGCGCCGTCGCGCGCGCACCCCGCAGTCGTTCGCCGCTCGACACGTTCGTGCGCGACGTCGACGACGCGACGGCGCAGCGCGGGACAGTCGTGTGTCATCGCACATTCGCGCGGTGCATCGAAATCCGTCGCGCGCGGTTCGCGTGCAGGAGGCGCCGGTAGACGCTTGGAATATTCAAGTTGTCGTTGGCGGCGGTTTTTAAAATGACGGTGGCGATGCCCGGCGCGGTGCGCCCGCATGCGGGACGCGCGATGGGTGGGAGCACGCACAGGGTGTATAATACGCGCGCCGTGCGAGTTTCGGGGCGAACGATGGCGCCAGGGGTTGAGCATTTGCGAGGACGCGAGACGAGGTTGGAGGCTGTCGGTGGCTCGTCGGCGGGCTCAAAGGTGTCAACGTCGGTTTCTGGGAATGCATGGCGTTCCAAGGCGCTTCAACGCGCGCAAGTTGTTGTACATTCTACGGATTCTGGCTCGACGTCGCCGTTGATGAATAATATTATCGTCAAGCAAGTGCGAAAGATGGCTAAACCTCTCGACGGCTTGTGGGGACGGTTGGTCCCAATGTCTCTGATGTTTTACTTTATGGCTTTTGCGAATTCAATCATGGATGCCGTGAAGGATACACTGGTTGTAACCGCATTCGGTGGGGCGGAACAAATTCCGTACTTGACTGTGTACGCCGTGCTCCCAATGTCGCTGTTGTTTGTGTCGCTCTTTGCGCGGCTGTCGAGCAAGTTGGGGCGGGAAAAGTTATTTTACCTCGCTGTGTCGGTGTTTATGGTGTTCTTTGCGTTATTCACGGGTGTCTTGTATCCGAATCGCGAGTTCTTGCATCCAACAGCGACGGCGGCAGCGATGGCTACGATGCTTCCTCGAGGTTTGGCGGGAGGCATCGCCGTATTTACGAATTGGACGTACTCTCTCTTCTACGTCGCCGGCGAGCTATGGGGCGATGTGGTGTTGAGTTTGCTGTTTTGGGGCTTGGCAAACGAAATAACGCGCGTTAGCGAGGCGGGGATCATCTACCCGCTGCTTGGTATTGGGGCCAATGTCGCGCAAGCGTGTTCTGGGGTATTTATGAAGTTTGTCACCACGCAGTGGCATCCTGCTGGAGTCAGCGCCGAGAACTTGTGGGCCGCCAAGTTGCGTTTGTTTATGACAGTTGTGATGCTTTGTGGTTTCGCCATCATGGCTATTCACAAATTCATCTGTGATGACGCTAAAAAAGACGCGACATCGCCGATGAATGAAAAATTGCGCGAACACGAGCGTCTCGTCGAAGCAAACGCAAAGCTTGACCCGAAGGATCAAAAGAAAAAGAAAAAGGCTGGATTATTGTCATCGTTGGCGTACGTTTTCGAGTCTCCCGAAGTCGCATGCCTCGCCGTGATGGCTGTTGCGCAAGGTTTGAGCTCGATTATTTTCCAAGTTGCGTGGAAGACGCAGTTGCGTATTCTGCGACCTGATCCGACGTCCTACGCGGCGTACATGGGTGATGTGCAAACGTATAGTGGTATGGTTACTGGTATCTTCATGATTGCTGCACCGTTCTTATTTAAGAACCTCGGATGGAAGGGCACGTTGTCGGTGACGCCAAAGACTGTGATTTTCCTCGGATGGATTTTCTTTGGAACATCTATCTATGCCCTCCGTCACGGAGCTTTGTCTCAAGACTCCTCGCTCTTGTCCTTGCTCGTTCTCGGTGGTGCAGTAATTTACATCGTCGAACGTGCAGCCAAGTTTTCGCTGTTCAAACCCGCTGAGGAGATGGTGTACATCACTCTCGATGAAGACAGCCGAACCAAGGGCAAAGCCGCGGTGGATGTCCTCGGCAGTCAAATCGGTAAAACTGGTGGATCTTTCATGCAGCAAGGTTTGATTTTCGTCTACGGCTCCATCATCGGTGCTCTTCCAGTGCTTGTTTGCTGCCACAGCGCAATCGCATTGTGTTGGCTCGTCTCTGTGAATACGCTTGCCGCTCGACGAGCCGCGCAGCTCGACAGCGAAATTCGCGAAGGCGTCGCCGAACATGAGTTGTAACCTCCCTTCAAACCCACTGTACCAATATACCATGTTTTAAGGTTTTAGAACTTCTAGATTGCACTTGTAGTAATCGATGCAAATATTTCAACACACGTCCCTTTCAAGCCGCTGCAAGAGGTTCAACCGACGCTCAGGCACGTCACTTGGACCCACGCGGCGCTGGAATTCGCACCGTGATGTCAGCACCAGCGCAAGATGCGTCGCCACACCAAGGTCCTGCATCGCAAGATGTCTTCGCTGGCGTCTTACGCCGCGCGCCGCCGGCGCAACAGCTCCCGTTTCAATACTTTCAAGACAGAAACAAACGCTGGCCTTTTAGCACCTCTGCCGCCGGCGCAGAGCTCCTCCAACGACTCTTCGCCGACGCGCGCAAGGTTGTAGAGATCATTGACAGCACAATTCAGCAGCAATGCGCCGCCGACGACGCCGCGCGCGAGCGTGTGTTGAGCGCGGGCGTTGAGCTGTACGCGAGAAAGCCGAGCATTAAAAACGCAGACGTCACGTGGTCGCAAGAAGAGTACCGCCATATCGGGCTCCAACGTGAATACGTCAAGTTTAAATCAGTACAAAGGTTCACTGAGACATGGGCGTGCATGGAACGCGCGGATGCACGCGGGGTGTTCGCATCCTTGGCGTCGGCGGCGCAGCAGAAACGCGAGGTGCGCGTGGCGTCGCTCGGCGGAGGGCCGGGGTTTGAGCTCATCGCCGTGCGCGAGTATTTCAACGAAAAATACCCCGGCGTGACGTTAGATTTGGTGAGTTTGGACGTGGAAGAGTCCTGGCGCGCGTCTGCTGAAGGTCTGGGGTTGAGATTTATACAGTGGGACATGAAAGACGGCGGCGTCGCCAAAGCGTGCGGCGGCGCGATCGATTTCGCCATCGCTTCGTACGTCTTCAAAATGTACATGTGCGAAAAAGACGTTGCGGACTGGCTTGCACGCGAGCTTGCCGATATCACCGCCTGCTTGGTGATTAACCGCGATGAAAAGCTTCAACAAGGATGTGGCTACGTGCAATCCCGAGGCGTGGACGTATTAAAACTCCTTCGTCAAGACAACGGCCGAGACGATCGGCAATTAGTCTTCTCGCGCGATCGTACGTTCGAATCATGGACGTCGGCCACGCCAATGGCGATGACGTTCCCGAACGTGCCTTATGAAGAGCACAAAACGAGCTCAGACAGAGGTCACAGAGGCGGAGGCGGAGGAGCCGCCGGCGGTTGGCGCCGCGACGGCAGATCGCACGGCGGCGCAGGTCGACCCTCTGCCCCGCCTCGAGATCCATCGCGTTGGTAGCCATCGTTGTAAAGTATTTATAGTATACATAGCGTTGTTGTAACCGTTATTCAATCCACATCACTCTGCGCCGACTCGAGCGTAACCGCCTTCGTACTCGGCGCGCCGACGCCCGCACACCGCGCCGCTCTTGCGCCGGTCTCGCACCCACAATGGTGCTCCGCAACGTCCCCATCGATGGTTACGGCGTCGTCTACGTCTCCACCGCGCGTGCGCGCACGGTATTCGCCGCACCGAAGCCTCCAAACCACCTGTTGTGCAGCGCGTGCTCGGACATCCTTCGCAAGCCCCGTCGCGCGCCCTGCGGTCACGCATTCTGCGCCGAGTGCGCTAGCGACGCGACGCGATTATCCGGCACCTGCCCTGCGTGTAAATCCATCGTGCATGACGACGATTGGATCCCAGATGAGAGTTTATCGTTGGAGATTTCCAACCTGAGCGCGCACTGCGCGTTTGCTTGGAGACGTCTCGAGGCGGGACCGGGACAGGAAAATGACGCGCCCGGCGATCGCATGACGCTCGATTACCGCGGGTTCGGCAACAGAACGTGTGGAGCTATCGTGCGGTTTGCAGATTTGGAGCGGCATTGCGCGGAGTGTGCGTATAGGGTGGTGATATGTGGGTTGATATCGCGCGACGGCGAGTCGACGATGCACGAGCGGTGTAGCCACGAGTGTCGGGCGACAGAGTTAGAGGAGCATCGAAGGACGTGTGAGTACGTGGTGAAGCCGTGCTTGAATATTGGGTGTTCATGGTCTGGGAGCAGGATGTTTGCACGCTCGCATGTGGAACAGAATTGCATGTTTGTGCCGGTGAAGTGCGCGTACGGATGCGGAACGACGACGCGAAGCGCCGAAGCGGCGGCGAGGCATGAAGAGACGTGTCCCGTGAAAGAAGTGCCGTGCGGGGCGATTGACGACGAAGATGCAGACGAGAGAACGAGATGTTGTCCAGCAGTCATGAAACGCAACGCCCTGGCGCATCATAGAGAGAGTGTGTGCGAGTACGCGCAGACTTCAAAGTGCGTGCATTGTAAGAAAATCGTCGCCGCTCGAAGTGCAATTCGGCACGCGCTGTCGTGTAAGAAGAGCCGACGCGTGTGCCCCGCTGGATGCGGCGCCGAAGTCACGAAAGAGATGGAACAGCGTCATCTCGACCATGATTGTCCAGCGGTGGAGATTCAGTGTGAATTTCACGACGTTGGGTGTTTGTTTCGCGGTCCGCGCGGCGTCATGTCGAGACACGAGGATTCCGCAACGCAATCGCACTGCGCGTTGGTGCTCAAAGCGTCGGTGGAAGTGCGCGATGTGAGCATGCAAATGGCTCAATCGTGTAGAAAAGTCGTGAGAGATGAGGAAGGTTTCACGACGACCGAGCGCGAGGAGGTGGATGTAGTTTTGAAAGCGATGCGAGACGAGGAAATTCGCGCGCTCGAAGGTATCAAAGCGTTGCGCGAAGACGAAGCCGAAGCGCGTAATCGTGGGTTAGTGTACATTGACGCCTTGAAAGCCGCGGTTGCGGATCAAGAAGAAACGTATAATACCGCTATAGCAAACATTCATGATGATATTGCTCGGTTGCGCGAGGAGTTTGAGGCGTTTAAAAAGCAAAATGCGCTCGAGCTCGCGGCACTTCGAGAAACCGTCGAAGCGACGCAACTCGCCGTCAAAGACGTTTCCGTGCGTGTGTCTACGTTACACCGAGGTGGAGGTATCATAGAAGAGCTTCAAAACACCTTCTTCAACGGCATTAAAGACGAACGCGCGATGATTATCGGAGAAATTGAAAAGCAGTCCCGCAAGCTGCGTTTCGAGTGGGAGGACATCCAGGCGGAGCAAAATTCAAAAATACATGCACTACGCGATGACATTCGCGCCGTGCTGAAACGTTAATGTACTACTATCATCTGTATTACACACCAGTAGAATTGTATAATAATGGACACAACGCGCGCACGCGCGCGCACGCAACACACAAAAAACTCTTCAACGACGGTGTCACTTGCTGATTTCAATGGGCACGACGTCGCTATCGCCGAACCCGCCACCGCGTTCCATAAACTCCCGCGTCTCCTTACGCAACGGCACCGGGTATGGCCCGTCATACACCTTTTTCAAATCCGGTAAATCATCAAACAGCGGCTTAAACGTCCTCGTCATGTACTCATCGTACCGTTTCTTCTCCGCGGCGGATGGATTTTTCCCCAACGGTGGCACGTCTTGAATCTGCCCCATGTAATATTTCTCCTTAATCAGCGTCTCATCAAACTTTTGCGGAACAATCACCCAAATCCCACCTCGAGGGTCCACCATGAGGCCATTCTTGGCGTTGGCCGTCATCACACCGGTGCGTTCATCCATGCGAAACAACGTGCCGTCCCGAACGTACGCCTCCACGTTGTTCCCGTTCTCGCGTTCATAAATGCGCATCAATATCGCCTCGCGCCCGGCGGTCATAAACCCCGGGTTCGCCACACTCACTATGGCTGCAATCACAAACGCCCCGAACGGGCTCAACATCGCCTTGGCCACGTCCACGGGGGCGGGCGTGGACGCGCCGCCGCCTCGACCCTCGCGTCGCGGCGCTCGCCCACCTCTCGGCTCTTCGTCGTAATACCCGTCGTCGTACGGATCTCTCATCGCTCGACGACGCGCAGGCACAAGCGAACGATCATCGAACACGTCTCGCTCGGTGCCAATGTCGCCATCGCCGGCGCGAACGCGCGTGAAAGGGCGCCGTCGCGCGTTTCGCGGTGGTTGCTCGCCCACGGCTCGTCGTGGAACGACCCGCGTCGTCGCGTGCGTCATCGTCATCATCGTGGTCGGCTGGCAAAATACAAACGAGAGATGTGTTATGTCGCTTGGTGTGTGTTATGTGTACAAATGTTCTCTACGACGGGCGTCGAACTGTGGAGCTCGGAGCTCGAGCGCTTGAGCTACAAGTCGTTGAGCGAGCTCCCGCTCGCGTGCCGACTCTGCGAGCGCACATCCCCCGGTCGCTCGAGCCGAACCGCGGGTACGTCGTCATCTAACCCTACGCGAGCGATGCGCTCGTTTAATTCGTCAATGTCTTGATTTTTCGCGGCGATATCGGCGCGATACTGGTCCACGACGCGCTTGGCCGCGACAAAGAAGGCGCGAACGCGCTCTGAGTCATTCGCCTCCATGGCTGGGTACGCGTCGTTGCCGAACGCGTTCAGGGTGCTAGTGATTTGAGACTCAATGTACATGATTTCAGCCTGTGTGCGTGCGCGCGCGTGCGTCGTGCAGATGGTGAGTGTGTGTGTATGTATATCCGCGAGCTGGCGCGGTGATGATGACGACGCCGTCGAGCGCTCGTTGCTCGCTGAAACGGATGCGCGAATATCACATACCTGCTTAGCGCTACGCAAGGTGACGAGTTTGGTGGTTTCCGCGGCATCGCTCGCGGATTTTGTGAACGAATCCCAAAAACTCATGTCCCGTGAGCGCGAGCGAGAGAGTGGCGTTGTGCGGGACGTTACTTGTATTTATTGAACAACACAATCTGATGATTTGGAATTGGATTTATTCTTGTGCGACGGCGTGGTCCGTGAAGATGGTATCGTCGTCGATGGTTGCGGACGCGATGCCCCGAGATTGGCGACGACTCGCTGACGCTCGGAGGCGCTGGCGGCTTCGCGTCTTCGACGTTCTTCGTCTTCGGCGTCGAACTGAAGCTGGAGCGCGGCGGCGTAATCCGCGTCGGTATCTATCGTCGCCGACGCAAACGCTTCTGTGAGTGTTGATGCGTTCGCACTGTCAGCGGCTCGTCGTTCGTCATCGCTACTCGTACGTAGGAAATCTGCGGGTAACGCCGCGCTTGAAGATTCCACTGTCAACGTCGGCGCCAGCGGAGGCGGAGCGCTCGACACATGCGCTTGAAATGGCGTAAAAGTCGCCGTCACAAACTCTCCATCGCGTGCGCCACCCAAACATTCCCACACGACGTCAGGTTCATTCAAATATCCCTGATCCGTGACGAGCGTGTACAGTTGTTCGTCGCGTTTGTGCGCCACTGCGAAGTGATTATTTCTGAAAAAAATCACGTACGCGCCGTCCCGCATGGTATCTCGCATCTCCGCGACGCCCGTTTGCGTGAGCTGACCGCGCGTACTTTCGAGGAAATCTTCAATAATCATCAATTCATTCATGGCGCGCGCGAGCTTGTCGGATTCATCGTCGTTATCAGCCGCTCGATGACTGCCCACGGTTGAAGACGAAGCCGCGCGCTCGCGAGAATATTCATCATCACCATCGCCACCGACGACGACGTCTTTACCACTCGATCCCGAGACACCAGCAGTATCATTGACAGACCCCGTCGCCGTCGGTGGCGCACGAGAGCTCTCCTCTACTCTCGTCCTCAAGTCAATCAATCGCTCCACGAGCGCGTTGTACGACGCTCGCCCGATGACGTCTCGCGTCGCCTCCCCATGCTCCTCCGCCGACACCACCCACGCATGCTTCAACACCAAATCACACGCATCAAAAATCCCAATCGCACTCGTGTATTCAAACCCATCGCACGTGCTAAACTTGACGTTGACGTCCATTCCGCGCGCGGTGCTCGGCAACGCCTCGAGCGCATCCGCGCACGTTCGTTGCACATTCGCATCCTCGGCATCCTTCGCTTGCCGCTCCATGATGACGTTCGACACCGCGCGCAATAACCCATCCACGTGTACGCCACCCACGTCCTCCACGTCCTCCTCACTCCCCGTCGTCGTCGTCGTCGTCGTCGTCGTCGTTGTCCCAACAGAATAATCAACAGCCGCGTCGTGAGGCAAAAAGTCTCTGGGCGCCAGCGTGCCTCGCAACGCGCACGCATTCACAATGGCAATCAACGGACACGGTCCATTGGTGTTTTGCAGCACAATCGTCCCCGCGCCGGGGATTTTCTTCGTCGCGAAGAACGTGTCACTGACATTAGGCGCCATGTCGCGTTGCGTCCCGCTCTGGCGCGCGGCGTTCGTTTTGATAAATGTTATGAATTATTATAAATGATGGTGACACCATCATGGTGTTGGTGTTGTATTCTATAAATCTCTGAGCTCGAGTTCGACGACGGGGACGCCCGTGGAGAGGCGGACGTACGCCGGCGGACGTTGCGGATGGTCTTCGCGGAGCTTGGCGGCGACGAGAGCAAAGCCGAGCGTGAAATTAATGAGCGATAAGCCGGCAAAGAGGGCTCGACCGCCGAATTCGTCGTAGACGATGCCACCGATGATTGATCCTAGGAGGCCGCCGACGTTGTTGGCGCCGGAAAATAATCCCGTCATCGCCGTGGTGAGGCCTCGAGGGGCGATGCTCTGCACCATGTCGTTCCCGGTGCTCCAATACAAGGCAAATGTGAGGCCGTGGAGCGTTTGCGCGGGTAATACCCACCAGGGCGAGCTAAAAGATGGAAGCATGGCGTACCACGCCTGACGCACGGCGTAGGCGAACGGCGTGAGGAGCAGTAACCAATTGATGCCAAATTTCGCCTTGATTTGCGCCTGATAATAAAACACGGTGATTTCCGTGACGGCGGTGACGGCCAACGCCACGCCCATGAGATCTGGTTTCCCACCGTTGTCCTGTAGCCATAAATTTAAATATACATCCGTAATATACATCGACGCGCCCATAAATGTGAATAACGCAAATTGTATCGCGTTCGCGGGCTTTGTCACGACGCGCCACAGTCTCGTCGAAATCGGCGCCGTCTCGTCGTCGTCGTCGCCATCGTCGCTCGCGAGCTCCAGATGCGTTTCCATCACCTTGGGCGCGTGCGATTCTGGAACTATGCTGTGCTCCAACCACAGGCTCATCACCGCTCCCGCGCCGAAGAGTACTCCAAACGAGGCGAACGGCAAGATTTGTCTCGTCTTCTCGCTTCCGAGCGCCATGGCCAAACCAACCGACGGCGCAAACACACACCCCCACGCGATCGCACCCCATAACCTCTGTCGCCCGTAATTTGCATCTGTCCTATTATTTGCTATGTTATATCTTCGACACATCAGACCCACTGCGCTATCGGCCAGCGCCCCGGTGCAGCACGCGCACGACTCAGTCAAGAGCACGTACGCGTACGTCCACGGCCACGCGCGCGGCGCCAAAGTCCGCAGATTCGCATACCAAAACGCCTGCCAAGCCAACGCAAAGAAATGAATCGCATTATGCTTCCTCGTGGCGTCCGCGAACGCGCCCCACAACGGGTTCAGCACGCTCCCGCACGTCGCTCGAGACGCGCCGAGCAACCCAATCTGCCAGTGCTTCAGCCCCCAAGCCTGATAAAACAGCGGCAAGAACGGCAACAAACACGCGTTTCCGCCGATGACCAAAAAGTAATACACCTTACACTTCCAAAGCTTCACCGCGCGTTCGCCGTGTTCGCTCGCCATCGCCTCGCGTCACCCCGCGTCGTCGCGCGCGCAATCAATCGCCCGCACACAAAACGCCACCGCCGCCCCGCCCCCTGTACGCGCGCCGTCGCCGCCGCCCCGGCGCGCCCCGGCGCGCGCGCACCGCACCGCGCACCGTCACCCTCACCCGCGTCCGCGTCCTCGCCCGCGCGCGCCCCACCCGCGCGTCGTCGCGTCGGAAAGTAAAGACACGACGCCAGGCGCAGCAGACGCGGTGCCACGCGTTTTGGATCTTGGAATACGAACCGCCACTTACGAGACACACGGCCGTCGCGCGCGCGCCGCGCGCCGATGAACCCAAAACCGACCGCGGCGCGAAGACGCGCGAAACGAAACGAAACACGCGAACGAACGCACGAACGCACGAACGCGACGCGACGCGCCCGAGCGACGCCGACCGCGGTGCGAGCAAAAAGTACCGAGTCCGTAAAACCCATATTTTTTCAGCACATCACGCGCGCTCGACGTGCGCGTCCTCGGGCGTGCGCGGAAGCGTCCGCCTCGCGACGCGACGGAACACCAGCCAACGCACAAATCACATCCATCCGAGGCTCGCCGATAGTCTCAAACCTGCACGCGAGCGAAGAATCATCACAAACGTCGCGTCGGGTCCCGGTGTCGTGCGTCGTCACAGACCGAATGAAGATGAAGCGCGCACCGGTAAAATTCTTCACGAGGGCGCGGGTCGGAACGCGGCGCAATTCGCAACTGTTACGAGCGGTGGAGGCGGACACGGGTGGCGATGACGCAGCGAGTCCGTGCGGCATCGTCCGATGCCGTTCAAAAGTGAACACACGCTGTTCACAAAGTATGGGTCTTCGTGACCCATCGCCATCGACCCGCGCGGCGCGTCATTGCATCACCGCGCGATCGTTCGCGCGATCGTTCGCGTTCGTTCGGCGATGACGATGACGGTGGCGATGCGCGGTGACGCGGTGGGACGCGCGCGGGGAGTAGGGACGCATCGGGGGCGCGATCGACGACGACGTCGTCGGCATCAACCGCATGGGCTTCATGATCATCTTGAGCAAAAGGGTGCGAGCGTCGTGCGTGGGTCGTCTTTGATGGATGGCGTGAGCGATGGTGACAGTGGTAGTGATGGCAGTGGTGCGGCGGCGGTGGTGGTGGCGATCGTGACGACGGCATCGTGTCCGCATTGCGCGCGCGCGAAGAAGGCGCTCGCGAACGCGGGCGTGGCGTACGAAGAGATAAACGTCGATGATGCGCCGGCGTTGCGCGCGGCGAGCGCGGCGATTAGTGGGTTTCGGTCGGTGCCGCAAGTGTTCGTGGGTGGGGAGATTTTTGGTGGCGCGGATGACACGTGCGAGGGTTTGCGTACGGGGACGTTTATGGAGAAGGTTGAGGCGGCGTCGGGGAGCGGGACGCGAGGCGCGCCGCCAGCGTTGGAGGAGGCGTACGCCGCGCATAAGGGGGGGACGTTGAAAGAGACGACGACACCTGCTGCGATGGCGCCATCGGCGCCGGCACCGGCGTCGACGACGTCTTGGTATTCGCCGACGGGGATGGCGAACATCGCGGCGACAGCCAAGGCGATGGCGGACGGGTCGACGGGTGTCAAGCGCACGACCGTGCGTCGGTTCAATGGATTCACCGATGGATTGTTTCAAGTGATTAAAACGCATGATGGCGTGTTTACGGCAGAAGCTGCCGTGGAGTGGTTGATGGAGAATAAAAAGGCGTCGAGCGTCGACGCGGCGGCGACTTTGGGCGCCAAAATGTTGGAGAATAAATTCATCGTCGATGTCGACGCGACGAACGCATTCGTAATGCCGTCGCCGTCACCACCCCCGTTATTCAGATTTCAAGCGGATGCCGCTGTGAATGGGAACGCACCGTTGAACGTGGCGTCCGTATACGTCGGCGAGGCTCGCGAGGCGAAAATCGTCGTCGAAGACGTGCGCCGGCGCATCCTGAAACTCTATGACGAATTTCTCTCCTCCGATGGACGCGCTGTGGATTACGACGGCATTCGCTCGAGCGATGGGTTTAAGGAATTCGTCAAGGCTTCGGAGGAGCTCCAGCGAGTGAATTTGAACGGGCTTTCCCGAGAGGAGCGCTTGGCCTTCTTCATCAACGTGTACAACGCTCTCGTCATTCACGGCACGTGCGTATTTGGCACGCCCAAAAACACCCTCGAACGGTTGAGTTTCTTTTCAAAAACATCGTACAACATTGGTGGACACACGTACACGTGCGATGACATTGAGAATGGCGTGTTGCGCGGCAACCGTCCCGGCGCTGCGACGCTCGGCGCGCTTCTCGGCAACCCATCGCTTTCGCGCGGTCCATTCCGCGCGGGTGACCCGAGGCGGTACAACGTGGTGCTACCCATGGATCCACGCATTCATTTCGCGCTCGTGTGCGGCGCCCGATCGTGCCCACCGATTCGCGTGTACACGAGTAAGGATATCGACCGCGAGCTTGAAGACGCCGCGTTTTCATTCTTTGAATCCGAAATCGACGTCGTCACGAACGAAAGCGGCGAAGCGGCGAGCGCAGCAGTGAGCAAAATTGTTGGTGAGTGGTACAAGTTTGATTTTGGCGCGAGCGATGCCGAGAGATTGCGATATGTATCGGCGTTTATGAAAGCGGGCACCGCGAAGGATGCGTTGATCAAGGCGCTCGACGACGGTAAAGATGTCCCGCTCACCACGCGCGCGTACGACTGGACGCTCAACGATGGGAAATAATTCATAATCACTCGATTGGTTCATTACACAATTGTTCATTAATAGCAGCAATAGCGCGTCTTTTCAGCGCTCAAAGAAGTACATTCATTCTATTTGTAGTATACACGACGCATCCGTAATCACTCGTCCGCATCCGCCAACGCTCGCAACTTTGGCCGATCGCGCTTGTCAGCGATCCAATGACCCACCGACGATGACCCTTTCACCGGTGATGAGATTGGCGTGCGTTTCGTCTCCGTCTTTACGCGTTTTGCGCCATCCTTTGCGTCGTCTCCATCGTCCATTTTATTTTGGTTCTTCTTTTTATTCTTCTTCCCCTTCTCCTCTCGCGATGTCCCATCCTGCGCCGCCTCAGCCGCCGCAGACGTGCCTGCACCATCTCTCACCCCACAACTCTCGCGCAACCGCTCCGCATACACCCCAAACGCCTCGATTATATTCTCTAAAACATCCGCGTACGTCGCCTCGACGTCAATCACCTCGCCTCTCCACTCAATATCCCGCGCCCCGATGGACCCACCTAAATCCGCTCGCGCCCTCGCACCGGTGCCATCATCGTGCGCTAACACTCCGCTCACGTCTACGCGATGGTGTTCGAACGCAGCTTTCGTTTTCGCTACCATCGCGTCGGCGTCGCTCGCGAGCGTCACGCCGTACGCCGACCGGTAATGCCTCCGCGTGCGCTCTACATCCAGCGCCACCACGCGATGCGTCACCGCCGCACTCGACGACGACGATGACGCGACGTAGAGCACTAATCGCCCGGGCGCGCGTTCGATGACTCCGTATGCGAGCGCCTGCGCGGCGTCGCGCGCGGCGATGCACCACATTATCGAGCACGAAATTTGCAATTCGAATGGCGTCGTTTCGACCACCCGCGCGCGAGTCCGAGGGCGCGACGGCGCGCGCGACGCGTCCAGTGATGTACGTCGGGCGACGCGCGACGGCGAACGCGCGACGATGGATGACGATGTGCGCCGAGGACTGACGAATGCATCGATTGATGACGCCGAGAAAACAGTTACTCCATTCCAAATGAAGACTTGGACGACGCCTACGCGATTAGCGATGACGATGACGACGTCGAGGGCGACGATGATGCAAGTGCGCGCGTAGATGCGCCGGGCGCGCGAGAGGGCGACGGAGGTGCGGGCGCGGTGGCGGCGGATGTGGACGACGCGCGTCGGCGGCTGTCGCAACCATTTGTACCTCCAATGCGCGCGCCTACGCCCGCGCCTGCGCCTGCGCCGCCGCTGCCGACCAAAACCGTCGAAGACACGCCTATGATGGATAACGTGCGCGCGGCGGTGCGCGCACCGGCGCTTCAGAGCGGTGTGGTGAAGGCGCGCGCGCGTGCGGCTGCTCCGTCGACGTCGGCTCCATCGAAACGCGCGGCGAAAGAGGTCGATACCAAGGCGCCGTCTGCGACCGCTCCCGCGCCCGTGCGTGCGAAAACGAGTGATGATTCAATCGTGTTCAAGGTTCCCGGGAAAAAACCAACACCAGTGGCGACGAAACCGGCGGCGCAGATTGTGTTTCGGAAACCCGCGGCTCGAGCTCCGCCGACTACGAAATCGATGGCTCCTCCTCGTCCTCCGTCTCCTGTCATTGATGATGAAGAAGATGCCGAGTTACAACTGTCGCCCGTTGAAGACTTTGGCATAGAGGAAGAAGATGCCATGGCGCCGGTTGGTGAGATTAAACGCTCGCCATCGCCTGAATCAAAGGAGGAGGAGGAGGCGAGATTGAACGTCGCGCGCGCGCTCGTGAAACTGGAGAAATTGAAAACAGAAAGCGAAGAGCTCGTGCTGTCATCGACGGAGCTATTGCTAAAGACGATTCAAAGCACGAATGATTACTTTTTGTTGTTCAATCCTAAGCTGTTTAGTGCGCTTCGTAAGTACAAGGAGGAGGCGCGGAAAATTTTAGACGAACACGGCGAGCGTTCCACCGTGGCCAACGCGGCGTGAGGTAAAAGAAGTGAAAGAATGCGACGCTACTGTAATGATACACCTTGTTTTGATTGCTACTGCTACTACCTAAATCCAAGTGTTTTAATATCTACGCTCTCGTACTTCAAAGACGGCGTTTTCGGCGACAGCGTTGGCGGCTTTGTACGCTCGGAAGTCGATTCGGCGCCGACAAACCAATCCAACACCCCCGACAGCACCTTTGTTTTTGACACGCCACCAAAAAATTCCGTGAGCTTGACTGTATTGACCGCTCGGTGCTTGAACGTCTTCGTGTCTAATACCGCAGTCGAAAGTAATTTAGCCTGCGTCAACGTTTTCACGTACGCGTCCACCGTCGTAGTGTTTTCCACGTTGAGCTGTTCAAAGAACTCAAGCGTGTTATAAGTGAACCTATCGATGACGTACACACCAATGTCGGGGTCGGAGTGATGAGAAAATGAATTCTCTCCGAGCCCGCTCGAGCTCAAGGCTAAGATTCTCGGCGACGCGAAGGCTTTAGCCAAAGTTGACGCCTGACAAGTCTCCGCGATGAAAAACACTTCATTATACCGATTCTTTGCATACATTTGAGCGAACGCATCCGCTAACTCTTGCGTACGTAATTCAAGTTGATCCTGAAACTTTATGAACCCATCACCACCGTGACCGGTGATGTATACGAGAATATTAGACGCGCCGTCGGTGAGCAACTTTTTACTCCGCGGCGTGCCTCGCGCGTGCTTATTCGTCAGCACTCGAATCACCGTCTCGGGCGTCACCTCTGTGCCGCGATAATCCACCTCGATATCATCCCCATAGAGCTCTACCCCGCGATTGACGTCGTTATACATGCGTCCATGCTGCGGATTTCGAGCGTCGCACGCCGCGTCATCCGCGAGCATGAGCACCACGCGTGAGTCCGGAATCCCAAGCCTCTTCACCGTCCTATACATCGACAACGCGTTGGCACTGTGACGATAATTAAACCAGAACCTTGACGCGTCGATAATCACCGCCCACGTGTTCGTATTCTCCTCCACAGACGTCAGTGGTGGCGCATCTCTCGCGCGACCACTGCGCTCAAGCGGCGCACTCCACGCGAATGCGTGCGCCTGACGCCACGCCAGCGCGAACCACACCACGAACGCGCGTCCACGACGCATCGCGCGCGTGTGCGACGCCGTCACCGCGCGTCGCGTCGGCGAATGCCGCTGTGAGCCCGTCGCGCGCACCAACCGGATGCGCACCGATTCGCACCTTTTCCACGATATCATCGTCGACGCGCAGCATCTTTTCCACGATGTCACGACGCGCAACGATGAATACATATCCATGTGTGCGTTTACACCCGGCGCAGGCGTCGGCGCGGGCGTGGAGAGCGCATGGGATCGCGTAGCCCAGGGGATGATCGGAATTTGAAGCAATTATCAGAGACAATTCCGAGTGAAATGCCGCGTCAGTATCCGGCGCGCGACTTTTGTTGACCGCCCGAACGGTTCTCGCGACGCACGACATCGCACGAACACAAAGCATTCCTACGACGCGACACGCGAGACGTGACACGAACACCACTGCACGATGAGCGGCGCCCCGAAATTAGAGCGCGGCTTTACGCTGTTGAGCTTCATGAAGCGCGCCAAGGATGAAATCGAAGCCGAAGCCGAGGCCGAGGCTGCGTTGGCTGCCGCGCAAGAAAAAGTGGCGGAAATAAAAGCTTTGAAGCAATCCGCGTCGATCAAGTTGCTCGAGGTGTCGAAATCGGTGAAGCAGGTTGAAAAGGTTGAAAAGAAGTTGGAACGTAAGGCGAGCGTGGTGGCGCCCAAGCCAAAGGTTATCGAAGAGTTTCAAGAGGTGAGCATGAAGGCGAAGGATCTTTTGGAATCTGAACGCGAAGCTAAGGATGAATTCTTGGCGGCGGAAAAGCAAGAAGAGGAAGCGAGAGCAGCTTTAGCCGAAGCTGAGAAGAAGGCTGAGGAAGCGCGCACGCGCGCGGCGGAGAAGCGCGCGCTCGAGGAAAAGAAGGTTGCTGAAGAAGCCGCGGAGAAGGCGCGCCAGGAGCGCGAAGCGCGCGAAGAAGCCGCGAAAAAGGCTCACGAAGCGGCGGAGAAGGCTGCGGCCGAAGCCAAGAAGGCTGAAGAAAAGGCTGCGGCCGAAGCCAAAAAGGCTGAAGAAAAGGCTGCCGCCGACGCCAAGAAGGCTGCGGAGAAGGCTGCGGCCGAAGCCAAGAAGGCTGAAGAAAAGGCTGCCGCTGAAGCCAAGAAGGCTGAAGAAAAGGCTGCTGAAGAAGCCAAAAAGGCTGCGGAGAAGGCTGCCGCCGAAGCCAAGAAGGCTGCAGAGAAGGCTGCCGCTGAAGCCAAGATGGCTGAAGAAAAGGCAGCTGAAGAAGCCAAGAAGGCTGCTGAAGAAGCTAAAAATGCCCCGGCGCCAGCTCCCGCGCCGCCGGTTGTCGAATCCTCCAAGTCGTGCTTCTGCTTCTAATATGACTACTATTTATGACAAAACGTGCCGCGTCCACGAGTTATTGTTGTAATTTAACCGAATTACAATACACTAAATCAATTATTGTTGTAATTTAATACTAACCTGATGCATTTGTTTGTCATCATTCGTTGTTGTTTTTGTTGTTACAAGGAGAAGAATCGTTTCTTCTTGGAAGAATCGTTTTGTTTCTCTGCTTCTGTTTTGGGCGCGGGCGTCTTCGTCTTGCCGCTGAGCGCACCTAATACGCGCGCTGCGGCGTTCCCAGCCGGACTACTACTCGACGATGACGACGATACAGACTTCGCTGCCGCCGCCGCGACGGCGTCTTCGCGCGCACGTTCGCGTTCCTTATCCTTTTTCGTCGTCTCAAATCCCGCCTTGGCCGCCGCGGCTCGAACCACCGCCTTGACCGCAAACTTCCCACCCTCTTGAATCGCCTTCGTCGCGCCTTGCGCCACCACCGGCGCCGCCGCACGCACAGCCGCCACACTCACCTTCCCCACGACATCCGCCGTGCCTCTCACCGCCGGATTCGACGCCACAGCTTCCGCGCGTTTGGATATCTCCCACGCCGCCACCGCCGTCGGCGGCTCTCGCGCCTCCATATCATCCAACATCTCATCCGTCGTCTTCACCATCCACCTCAAAACCCCCGCTGAATCTCTAAAATCAGGCACCGCAACATCACGTTCCACAACATCCATCGCGTTCACCCCGTACTCGTCGCTTTCGTCGCTCCCCAACGACGCATCCGCGGCTTCGCGCAATATCCGCGCTCGGCTCGCCATCACTTTAGGCGGCTCAATGCTCGCACGCGCCGGCGCGTTCGCGGGTTTCACCTTGCGCTTAATCTTAATCAACGGCGTGCCATCATCGAACGCCAGCGCCGCCGGCGGCGATTCGTGCGCGTCACCGTCGTCCGCGTTGGATGTCGCGAACGCTATCTCGTGTCCCACGCGTCGTCGGTGTCGTCGCCATCCGTGCGTCTTCGACGTCCCGCGCGCGCGGTGCGGCGCGACGAACGCGCGCGCGGTGGTCACGGTCGCTAACGACGCCATCGCGCGCGCTCGATCGCGCCCGCGGTTGCGGAGAACGAGAGTCAATCAATGGCGCAAAGACGTGTCGCGTCATCATTCCATTCATCATCTTTGCGTCGTCGTCAGAGCTCGACGCGCGCAGCGCACCTCGACGCGACGCGCATTGTCGCACGGCGCCAATGTCGCACGATCCCGGCGCGCCGCCGGGCGAGCTCAAGGTGTACGTCGGCAAGCTCCCGGACGATGTGAGCGACGGCGTGCTCGAACACATCCTTCGCGAGCTCAGCGCTGCGAATGGCGCCGCCGTGCGAGCGCCGTCGTGGCGTCGCGTGCGCGATCCGACGACGAACGCACCGAAACGGTTCGGGTTTGCGTCGTTTTATGATTGCGAGAGCGCGCTGCGGGCGCTGCGGGTGTTGGATGGGCTCAAAGCGCGCGCGGGGGATGACGCGTTGGTGTGCAACGCGAATAGCGCGACTCGCGCGGCGACAGAGGCGTATTTGCGCACGCGAGATGCGAGTGTGGCGGCGAAGGCTATGGCGGAGGATGCGCGCAAGGTGGAGGCGATTAAGAGGATGTTTAGTGAGCGTGCGGGGGAGGAAGAGGGGGAGATTGGCGGCGCCGAGGATGACGACGCGCCAGAGGCTGAGGATGGTCGAGTCGCGCGTTTTGACGAGCGGCGCGAGGATGACGACGCGCCAGAGGCGGCGGGGGCGTCGATTGCGGGTGATGACGATGGTGCGTTGCGTGCGGTGCATGCGGTAGTGGATGGGTTACCGCCGCCGCCGCCGTCGGCGCGCCAAGAGGAGCTCGACCGCGGAGGCCGACCGCGGCGTTCCGGTTTGGGTGATGAATTAACGCCGTTACCTCCAGCGCCGCGATTTCGTAGGCAAGAATACGAAGCGAATGAGCGCACTGAGCGGTTATTTCGCGAGCGCGAGAAAGCTCTCGATGATTTAGTGCATGCGAATACGCGAGAACGCGCCAGACGGATGAAAATTGACAAGGAAAAGAAAGCCGAGCGGCGCAAGGCGTTGAAGCGCGATTTAGCGAGTGATAGCGATGATAGCGCGAGCGGGCGCGACGAAGACGTAGTGCTTCCGTTGTGGGAACGTTCCGAGCGCGCGCGCGAGAGAAGGAAGCGATTTAGAGAATTGGAAATGGCGGACGACGCGGCGGACGCGGCGCGCGAAATTGAAGAGGCGGCGCGAAACGTCCGCGTCGACGAGGATGACGATGCCGTCGTCGTTCAGCGCAGCATCAACGTGCATGCAAACGAGGGCGCTCAAACGAACGGCAGAAGCCAAGGAAAGGGTGTTGGTGGTTCGGCTCCGCCGCTCGCGTCGGTGAGCGGATTCCAACCGCGCGCGGGCGAGGCGCCCATGAAGATGCACACCGCGTTCGGGTTGACTGGCGTGAAGAAAAGCGGCTTAACCGCGGCGCTCAAACCCAAACAAATGGTGTTCAGCAACGCAGACGACGACGACGACGATGACGACGATAACGACAGAAAACCGCGGCGAGGACCGACGGATGCCAAAATCATCGCCGACGACGTCGCATCTCTCATCCAGCGCGTTCCAACCGCCGAAGCCGACATCTTCGCCTATCCCATCGACTGGAACACATACACTTCAGCCCAAATCCACCGCACCGTGCGAAAATGGATCACAAAGAAAACCACAGAACTCTTGGGCGAAGAGGAGCCCGCGCTCGTGGATTTCATCGCCGACAAGCTCGCGCGCGCTCCGGCGCCCGACGCCCTCGTCGCCGATCTCCTCCCCGTCCTCGACGCCGAGTCCAACGCCTTTGTCCTCAAGCTTTGGCGTTTGGTCATTTTCGAAATCCTCAAAGCACACCATGCGTAGTAGCAGCGATTTATTATGTAGCGTATGACATGTCACGCGCGTCCCATACCCCACCTAGGGCTCGCACCTCCCGATCTCCATTCGCGCGCGCGCGACGCATCTCTCGACATGCTCCGCCGCGCATCGCAACGCGCACTCGCCGCACACGCGTCGCGCGTCGGCGCCGTCGCCGCGAATACCAGCGCGCGGGCGTATACCGCCGAGCGCACGCACGGTGCGTGATCGATCGATTCGTTTTTTTTTTGTGTTCTGTGCGCGTTTTGACGCGCGCCCGTGGGCGCGACGCGTCGATGCCGCGCGCACGAGCGCCGCGGATGCGCGCGGCGAGCGTTTGGTGTCATGGTGTCGTCGGATGTGCGCGATTCGAGCGCGGGCGTCGTGCGTGTTGGATGCAAAAACTGACTCACTCACGTGTCGTCGATCGTCCTTCATCGTAGGCGGTTTATCGGACGAAGATCGCATCTTTACCAATATTTATGGCCGACATGACTTGTCAATCAAGGGCGCGATGAAGCGTGGGGATTGGTATAACACCAAGGAGTTGGTGCAGATGGGTCCGGATTGGATCGTGAACGAGATGAAGGCGTCGGGGTTGCGTGGCAGAGGCGGCGCCGGGTTCCCGTCTGGTTTGAAGTGGTCATTCATGCCGAAAGTGAGCGATGGGCGACCGAGTTACTTGGTTGTGAACGCGGATGAAAGCGAGCCTGGAACGTGCAAGGATCGGGAAATCATGAGACACGATCCGCACAAGTTGTTGGAAGGGTGTTTGATTGCCGGGACGGCGATGCGCGCTCGGGCGGCGTACATTTACATTCGTGGCGAGTACGTGAACGAGCGATTGGCGCTCGAACGCGCGTTAGCGGAGTGCTACGCGGCTGGATTTTTAGGCAAGAATGCGTGCGGGAGTGGCGTTGATTTTGATGTCAACATTCACTACGGCGCCGGGGCGTACATTTGCGGCGAGGAGACGGCGTTGATTGAATCGCTCGAAGGCAAGCAAGGCAAACCCAGACTTAAGCCGCCATTCCCCGCCAACGTTGGCTTGTACGGCTGTCCGACAACGGTGACGAACGTCGAAACTGTCGCCGTGGCGCCGACGATTTTGCGTCGTGGCGCTGAATGGTTTGCTAGCTTTGGTCGTAAAAACAACGCCGGCACCAAGTTGTTTTGCATCTCTGGTCACGTCAACAACCCGTGCACGGTTGAAGAAGAGATGTCCATTCCTTTGCGTGACCTCATCGAAAAGCACTGCGGAGGCGTGCGTGGTGGCTGGGATAACCTCTTAGCCGTCATTCCTGGTGGTTCATCTGTGCCTATGTTGACGAAGAAGGTGTGCGACGACGTCTTGATGGATTTTGACTCGCTCAAGGCGGAGGGAAGTGGTTTAGGCACCGCCGCCGTCATCGTCATGGATAAATCTACTGATGTCGTCGATGCCATTGCGCGATTGGCTTACTTTTACAAGCACGAATCGTGCGGCCAATGCACGCCGTGCCGTGAGGGTACTTCGTGGATGTACCAAATCATGGAGCGGTTGAAACGCGGCGACGCGCGTTTGGAGGAAATCGACATGTTGCAGGAGATTACAAAGCAGATTGAAGGGCATACGATATGCGCGCTTGGAGATGCTAGCGCATGGCCGATCCAAGGTCTGCTCAAAAATTTCTCCTCCGAAATCAGAGAAAGAATTACTTCCCGCAACTCGGGAGAGACAGCGGGAAAGATTGCGGCGTAAACATTGATCGAGCGCGACGCTCAACTTTCTTCAACCCTTTTATCCGTACGTCAATGTAAAATTACAACAGAAACATCTACAATTATCAACACCGCATCACCTGCTCAACGAACACAAAGACAACATACGGCGTCAGAAGCGACGACTCGAGCGCGAGCGCGCGAACACATCCCCGAAAAAGCAAAAAATGTCCATTCAATCCCGCGCCTCCGCGCGCGTTTCGCGACTTATCAAAGCCACCGCGCACACGAAGACGTCATTCACGCACTCGAAAGTGCGTTTGGCGTTCTCGAATGGTATGCCGAGCGCCCACACGCGACGGTTCAACGTCAAAACGAAGTCAAGAGG
This sequence comes from Ostreococcus mediterraneus, assembly GCA_012295225.1. Taxonomy (NCBI): domain Eukaryota; kingdom Viridiplantae; phylum Chlorophyta; class Mamiellophyceae; order Mamiellales; family Bathycoccaceae; genus Ostreococcus; species Ostreococcus mediterraneus. Next base: position 441,848 of record WMKK01000014.1, read on the forward strand.
TGTCCCGAGGGCGCATTCGATCATTCATGTCCCACGAGTGTAACGCACCGACGCGTGAGATTAAGCGCGTCGGTAGCTGACTGACTCGTGGATATCTACGTTCGTGACGACGGGCGCGCGAGGCACGAAGGCTACGTACCTGTGGTGACATCGAACGCACCACGGGGTTGATGATGCCCGTTGTGAGGCGGCGTGTGAGGCCGTGCGAGCAGCAAAAATTCAAGTCTTAAAGAATTTCTTGGGCTCGCATCGGCAACTTTGAGCAACGCTCGATGACATCTTTAACTCTCGACGACGGGAGGTCTCAGTGCGAAAAGTACGGGTACTTTTTCCTACCCGATTGATGGCGATCAATATTTGTGGGTGGTAACGCCGACGCGACGCGGGACGCGACCAGCGCGAAGAATGAAGCGACGCGGAGTGTTATTGTAGTGATGATAATTACACGAGAACAAACCGATGATGGCACCGGTTGTAGCCTATAGAGATCAACGTCGACTATTTTTCGTGAACATCCAAGTCGATGTTGACGCCGCGCGCCGCGAGTTGTTGCTCAAGACGTTCTCGCGCGGAGAGGGTTTCTTCGCTTTGCTTGGCGATAATCTTGGCGCGCTCGGATTCCGAGAGCTCGGCTAAGGGGTCGAACTTTGACGATGGCATGCTGTGGTACATCTTCATGTCTTCGTTGTATCCGGTGGCGGCGGCTTTTGTTGTCGTCGTCGGCAATTCTGCGGCTTTGTCGTCGTCGTCGTCAGCCTTGGATAGCTTGACGCCGCCGCCAGAAATAACGCACGACGAAGATTCGACGGCGCACCCCAACTTCTCGAGTTCCTCATCAGTTGGCGCCTCGGGCGCGTGCGCAATGTAGTGTCGCGAGCCACCCTTCATGGAGATGGACCGTTCGCCCGTGTTCGACAATCCCACAAAGCGCGCGTCGCCATCGAGGCGACGGTGCGACATCGTGCCAAGGATTTCTCCCGCATCGTTGGTGATGTTTGAGCTGAATCCAGAATAATCCACCGCAGAGGCGCAGATTTCGTACACGTGGCCAAACTTGAAGAATTCTTCATTCACCTTGACGGGTAAACGGCCGTCGAGCGCCGGATCCTCATTATTTGTGAGCACAATGTGCGTCGATTCGTGCGTCTCGGCGCTCGTGACGTTGAAGAGCTGATGACCGTACTTGAGTCTGTACTCCGATCCGGGAGGATTGTACAAGAAGGATGGTTTGGCGCACAACTTGCTGCCATCGGGGCATGACGGCGCCGCGTTTAACCACGCTTGCGTGTGTTGCGTCGTGCACCATCCCGTCTTTTGCTTGTCACTCATGTGCGTAATGTCGCGAATTTGCGTCACCAACATATTTTTTTGCCCCACAGTTGCGGAGACAACGCTGTGCGTCTTGAGCTGTAAATAAGGCATGACAGTTTTGCGCGTACCGGTGCCCGAAGGCGTGTGCGCGACGCCGACGGTGAATTGAGGCGTCACCGTAATCTCACCGTAATCATCGCGTTGTAACAGTGGATCGACCGCGTAGCGACCATCAGAACACACGAAATCGACGTCAGAAATGCTCAGGTCTTCCGCCGTGCGCTCAACGCTGCCATCGATGTTGGTGTATCGGTTCTTGACGTGGAAGCCGGTGATGCACGCCTTGGGATTTTGGCACTCAAACTTGACAGACGTCGCCGAGGGGATGTCCAAACCACATCTCGTGGCTGGCGTGCCGTCCGTGGACATGGCGATGACGTCGTCACCTTCGCGGCGAATGTACAGTGAGCGATAATGTTTGTCGAAATTGACGTTGCACTGTTCGGCGCTGAAATCAAACTCGGCGTGCTTGGGGAACACTTCGTGCTCACCCGTGCCCAAGTCTGTGGCTTTCGTGCCTTTTTCGCAATGACCCTTCATGCCGTACAACTTTCCGTTGTGTTTGTATAACGTCACTTTTGTCATGCACTTGTTTTCCTCTTCGCATTGGAAAAATCCACCAGATTCGTCGTACGAATGTTTGGCGGGGAAATCTGGCTCGAGACCTACGGGACGCTTGCGAAAAAACGCGTCGTTAAACTCGTGACCGTTGAGAGCGTCGTCCAATCGATCTTCGAGTTCCTTGATACGTTGTTTCAATGAATTAATTTTCTCATCGTACGCCGCATCTTCTTTCGCGTCTTTTGCTTCATGGTCAGCCTCCTTTTTGTTCTCCTTGAGCTTTTCAAGCGTCGACGGCACGTCAAACTTCTTCACAATGTCACTCAAAGGCTTGTCAGTGGCTTCAGCAAGGGCGACGCGGAGTTCTTTTAAGGTGTCAACCATCGCCGCGGTAGCTTCATCCTCCGCGGCTTCGCGCTTGTCTTCGTGTTCTTCCTGTCTGTCTTCACGCGCCTCCTTGTTCTTCTTTTCCTTGGCGTTGTCGTCTTCAATGCGTTCTTGCCTGTCCTCGACAGCTTCGCGTCGCTTTCGCTGATGATCCGAGAGGTCCTGGACGTTATCTTCGACTCGCTTTTTCGCCTTTTCTAGATTTTCTTTGACGCGTTCCTCCTTCTCGATTTGCTTTTTCAACGCGTCGATGTTGGCTTCAATAATGTGCGGCGTCAATTTTCTCTCATCGCCGTCTTCATCAGTCGTCGTCTCGGCGTCATCACCCTTGGCGAGTTGAGCGGTGTCATCATTCTTATTTTCGATCTCCGCCTCGATTTCATCTTTAATCGCCGCCGCACGCATCGCCGTCTTTTGCTTGATGACGACGACGCGCTTGCGCACCTCTTCTCGAAGCTCTTCAATCTTCTCCGCCGCGACTTGTTGCGCTCGGACGCGTTCGTCAACATCCTCCACCTCGCTCGCATCGCGTTCGATGGCCTCAATGCGCATGTTCATGCGTTGCTGAATTTCCAAAAGCAACTCATTCGACTCCTCGGCGAGCTCTGCGAGCTTTTCATCCGCGCGCGCGCGAACGTCGGCGCTCACTCGCTTGGTCTTGTACGGCGTAAACTCAACCTTGGCGAAGGTTTCATCGGCGTTCACCAATTGCTTACGCACGAGCGCACGAGACTTGCGAGCATCGTCATCGTCGTCATCTTCGTCGCTATCAGAATCCTCTTCGTCTTCGTCATCCTCGCGCTTGTGCTTCTTTGAACGCTTTTCCTCGTCGCCCTTTGAAAGCTCGGCTCGTACGTCTCGATCTTCGTCTTCACCATCGTCATCCTTAGCCTTCTTCTCCCCCACACGAGCGCCATCATCATCTGATTGTTTCACATAATGTCTCACATCAAACTCCAACGCCGGCAAGCCATCCTCCTTACCATTTGAACCCTTTGAAGTGTCGACCGCCTCGCCCGCCTGGACGGCGCCGCGCACGCGCGCGATCGCCTCTCGAATCATCTTCTGCACATCACTCACCGTATCCTCACTCTCCTCGCGCTCTTCCCCGTTCGTCGACGCCTCTAACGTTCGCGCATTCTCCGCACGCGCCTCGGCGTGTCGCTCCTCCACGCGCTCGTGTCGTCGAGACTTGGCCAACGCCGCGCGGCTCGCGTGGCTCAGACGAAACCGCCCCAATCCCGCCACGCGCGTCTCGTGCCCACGCACGCTCACGCCCGCGAACGCCACCGCGCACACCGCCGCGGCGGAACCAATCACAAGCGCCACCTTGACGCCGCGTGCGTTCCCGCGCGCGCGTCGCGACGCGACGTCAGCACCGTCACCAGCACCGTCAACACCCTCGATCGAAATCGCAGTCATCATCGATGCCGCGGACGTCGCCGCGCCCACGGCGCGCGTCGACGACTTGGCGGACGCCGTCGTGGGTAACAACGGCGCGCGTTCGGCGGCGCGGGTCATCGTGCGCGTCCGGTGCGTGCGACAGCGGCGATCGAAGCGACGCACAGTGCCGACGCGCGCACTGGATGGTGTTGGGGCACGCGAGGGATGGGATGGATTGACCAATCATGACTCAACGGTGGGGGGACTCGAGCACGGGTTGAGCTTTTGTGGTCTAGAAAACAAGTCTACTGGTGTGGGCTACGCGAACCGACGACGACGCGAAGGACGGGTGGCGATGTCCTCGCGCGGCGTTGGGTTGAACTTTTTTACGTGTATGGGTTTGTCTCGCCGCGCGCGCGCGCCGACGCCATGGCGCACGGATTATCAGGCAAAGTCATCATCAACCGCGTCGTTTTGACTGGATGCGAATGGTGAAGATCCGATCACCTTTTCTTTTGTATGCGTCGATGATGACGACGACGACGACGGCGATGATGCGGTCGACGAATGTGGATGGCATACATATATATGTGATTGCGTCGTTTTCGTCGTCGTCTTCGTGCGCGCTTACGCGCTCAAGATGATGTTATTGATTGGAATGAACACCAGCTTGACAAAGAATCCCACAAAGCCCATGATCACGAACCCCGTCGCCGTGCGCGCGGCAATCTTCCAGAATTCATCCGCGCTCGGCTTGGTGCACTTCTTGACGAGACGGATGCTGTCCTTGGCGAAGTCGCGCACGGGTTTGATGGCGATATCGGCGACTTCCATGGTGGAGCTTTGCGTCGTACAGTGACGCTCGGCGGCGCGCCCGCACTCGTCGTCGCGCGCGTCGGCGTTGGATTGGCGACGGACGAGGCGCGAGGGCACGCATCGGTGATGTCGCGCTGTCACGCGTCGTCTTCGCTGTCGCCGTGCGCGCCGTGCGCGGGCACGGGCGTGCGCGCGGCGTCGGATGGATTCGAGGCGTGTCCCGCCTGTCGCGGCGCCGGTGCGGTGGACGCGCGCGATGCGTGCTGCGCGTCGCACGAAGGAGAAAAGGAGAAAAGGAGAAAAGGAGAACTCGCGTCGTCGTCGTCGTCGTCGTCCGCGCGCGCGTCTGGGTCGTTCGATGTCATGCGCGCCGTGCGCGCGTTACGGTTGGTGGATGAGCGCGACGCGCCTCGAGCGTTTGGGGAGGCTGAAGACGTCGCGTTGTTGTACTTTACATCGAAAGATTGCGGCGCGTGTAAGAGATTCGCGCCGACGTTGATGGCGTTTGCGAAAGCAAACGATGTGCGCGTGGTGGCGATCGCATGTGATGCGTCGTCGACGGCGTATGCGGGGTTGGATGGGTCGAATTTTACGCGCGTACGAGTGCGCGAGGGTGCGGTGGCGTCGGAGGAGGATGGGACGAGCGTGGTGGCTCTGAATGCGTTGTTGCGCGCGTTGTCCATACGATTCTTGCCGACGGTAGTGGTGGTGAATTTAAAGCTCGACGTCGTGGTCACGGACTGGGGACGGACGGTGATGAGCTTGAATTCGAACCCGTTACCGGCGTGGAGACGCGGCGAGAGCGGATTGATACCGAACCCGATGCGGGCGTTCATGAAGGGCATCGAGCAGTGTGCGTACGGCGGCGATTCCAGCGCGGCATAGAGATTAATATCGTTGTAGGCTATGTGGACTTGTTTAGTTGACCGTAATCATCGTCGTCTGCGGTACGCTTGCTCGCGACTTCTACTTTTATCTCGATTTCGAGGACTCGACCGCCGATATCGTCGTCGCTCGATATCATTGTCTCGGTCGTCACTTCTCGAGCGACTGAGTGAGCGTTCGCGGCGCTTTCTACCACTCTCACGATGACGGTGTTGTGAATGTCTTTGCTCTCGACTTCGACTTCGACTTCGATGTCGTCGCCGACGCGGACTCTGGCTTCGGCTTCGGCTTCGGCTCTTGCGTTGCCCACCATCGCGTCCTTTTAGATACTTTCGTGCGTAATACGCATTCCAATCATGAGGTTCACCATCGGCACGACCACCTTGACGATCGCCGCCATCGAGAAACCGTCGTCGGCTCGACGCCAACGCTTCGGCTTCGCGTCTCGCTTCATCGAGCGCGTTATCTCTCGCCATCTCACTCAGCGTTTCTCGCGCGTTCTCGCGCCAATCCCGGCGCCCTTGCGCTTGGCATGCGTTTGGAATCATCGACCGTGCTCGCGCGTGTTCGTCGTCGTCGTCGTCGTCGTCGTCGTCGTCCCGTAACGCCGCCGCCGCCGTCGCGCGCCTCGCGCGTTCTTCTCGCATCGCCCGCACCTTGTCCAATCGCGCCTTTGCCTCGCGATTCGACGCATCGAGTGCCGACGCCAATCGACGCGCTTCCTCGGCGATGTCCTCCGCGCTCGGTGCGCGCTCCGCCTCGTCGTCGTCGGCGGTATTTTCTGCGACAGCCGCGTTTGAATCATCATCATCATCATCTTTTGACACGCGTCCGTCACCAGCGCGCGCGCACGCGTCGGCGACATCGCACGCGCCAGCCTCTACACCGCCACCACCGTCGTCGTCGTCGCGCGCGCCGTCGTCGTCGTCGCACGCGGCGTCGCGTGACGACGACATATCGTCGCACGCGTGCCACTAACTGTCGTTACAACGTCGCGCATGGACGTCGCCGTCGCCGCGCGCGCGCGCCGGGGCGCGCCGCCGCGCGCGTCATCGTCGGCATCGGCATCGACCTCGTCATCCGTCGCGGTGTCGGAGGCGTACGTGCGCGAGGACGTCGCGTGCGGGTCGGTGTTGTGCGCGGCGCACGCAGCTGTGAATGCGCGACTCGCGCATGGATGCGCCTTAAGCGACGGCACGGAGGACGGCGTGGGCGCGCACGCCGCACTGCGCGCACGCGCGTGTTATGTGTTCCCCGACCGTGCGGCGTTGGAGGCGTACGGGGAGGTGTTCGCCGAGCGCGGGTGCGTGAAAGATGTCGTGGTATTGAAGTCTACGTTGGTTGCGTTGGCGCAATCATCGCGCGCGTCTGCGCGGAAAGCCGCACGTATCGCGCGTGAGGCGTCAATGGATTGTAGGAAACATGTGTTTGCGTTTGATGACGCGCATTGTGCGGGCGTGAGCGCGGTGATGGAGGCGTTGGATGGGGAGTTTGGGGCGTCGAGGTGGCGTCGGGAACGCGCCGCGGCGGCGTATTACGCGACGAAAGTCGCCGGTAAGTTTCCGTGTGTGATCGTTTCCGATGGCTATGCGCGAGAATTAGCGTTGGATGATTCGACGACGGCGTTGGGGCTACCGCCAGGGGTGGTTGTGTGTGATGTGAAGGCGTTCGCGGGGACGTTTTGCGCTCTGGATGGCGAGGCGGCGGCGGCGTTTGAGTCTGTGTTTGAAACGCAGCGCGCGGATGGCGACGACGTGGACGACGTCGAGGTCAAGCATGAGGACATCGTTGAATTTCTGTCTTCATCGGCAAAGTCGACAGTGTTGGGTAAGAAACCACCGACGGCGTATGAGCCGCATTGGAGCGCGAGCGACGTCACCGCGGGCGTCGCCGACGGCTCGCTCGTCACAGGATCTCTCGACGTCAAAGCCCTCGGTGTGGTGTGCGAAGGATACGTAAACGGCATATTTATACCATCCAAACATGCAATGAATCGCGCCATGCATGGCGACGAGGTGGCGGTGCGCGTGGAGCCTGAAGACGCGTGGCTCGCGTCCCGCGTCCACGTCGTCGACGAGGACGAAGGCGTTCGGGCGAGCGACGTCTCGTCATCAGCCAGTCATCCGCCGCGGCGCACCGGTGCGGTGGTGGCCATCATTCAACGCAAAACCACCGATGTCGTGGTATGTATGGATGCCGTGGATGAAGAGGAACTCGTGCGCAATCCGCACGTCAAGCGCAACGGTGCGCTATGCGTGCCGATGGATGGCAAACTGGTCAAAGTAAAGCTCCTCACGCGACGCGCGCAAGAACTCATCGGCCAGCGCTTCATCGTGCGCATCGATCGCTGGCAAACGAACCAGCGATACCCCGATGGACATCTGGTGCGAGTTCTCGGACCCGTGGGGGATGTAGATGTGGAGATGTTGGCGCTGCTCGCGCGGTTTAACATTCCGAGCGAGCCATTCGGCGCGGCGACGCTCGCCGAACTTCCGCGCGAAGGCGCGGATTGGGTCGTGCCACAGTGCGAGGTTGACACCAGACGGGATTTACGCCACCACCGCGCGTGTTCTATCGACCCACCAGGGTGTACGGATGTTGATGATGCGTTGAGCGTGTACGCGGACGGCGACTCGCTCCAAGTCGGCGTGCACATCGCCGACGTCTCGTACTTTGTCCGCGAAGGTTCTCTGCTGGATTACGAGGCCCGCGCGCGCGGTACGACGGTCTATTTGGTCGACCGACGACTCGATATGCTTCCAGGGCTACTCAGTGAAAACCTCGCGTCGTTACTCGAAGGACGAGATCGATTAGCGATGAGTTGCGTGTGGACGCTCGACGAGCGGTTAAACGTCGTCGACGTATGGTTTGGACGTTCCGTCATCCACTCGCGGCATCAAATGACGTATTACCAAGCGCAGGCAATCTATGATGACGCACCAACGCCACCCGGGGTAGTTGCATTCGATGACACGGAGACCAAGGCGGTGCGCGAGGACTTGAAGACGCTAGTGGCGTTTGCAAACTGCGTCAACGCCGTTCGCGTGTCCCGCGGCGCGGTCGAGCTCGAAAGCGCCGAGTTGCGTTTCGAGACCGATGCGCAGACAAAGTCGCCTACGGAGGTCATACACAAACAAGAGGTGCCGATGATGCGAGTGGTGGCGGAGCTGATGATTCTGGCGAACAGCGCGGCGGCGAAAGCGACGCACGGAGCGTTTCCGGGGTGCGCTTTTTTACGTCGGCACGCGCCGCCGCGTGCGGATGGATTTGAAGAACTGACACAACTCGCCGCCGCGCAAGGCGTGAGTTTAGACTGCTCGAGTGGAGAAACACTCAACGCGAGCCTCGCGCGCGTGGCGGCGACGTCCGATGCGGATGTCACGACGTTGTTTAAAGGCTTGGCGACGCGCGCGATGTCAGAGGCGCAATACGTGAGCTCTGGGTCGATTTCCCCCGAAGCTGGCTTTGGGCATTACGGTTTAGCGCTCACATACTACACGCATTTTACATCACCTATTCGACGGTATGCGGACATCATAGTTCATCGGCAGCTCATCGCCGCGGTGGAGGCTCGCGCAAACGCGAGCGGGCACGCCGCGCTCGAGCCTGTGGCGACGCATTTGAACGAGCGCAATCGCGCTTCCAAACACGCGCAGAGTCGATGTGGGGAAATTTACTTGTTGTGGCTGTTACGTGAAAAACCTATAATTGAGCCTGCGATCGTGCACGAGGTCCGCGACGATGGCGTCGTGGTGTTTTTGCCGTCATTTCACATCAAGGCGCCGATGCGATTAACTGACGCAAACGGCTGCGCCATCAAAGAGTTGCGTGAGAGCGAGTTCGACGAACTCCCAAGTCCAGATGGCACCGCAACCTGGGTTCAAGCCAAGCCATGCGTTGGCGTTGAAGGCACAACTGCAGTGCGGCGCACGAGTGCGAAAGGTATCGACGTTTTGGATATCATCCGCGTCGGCGGCGACGTCGAGCGCTCGTACTCGCTTTTGCAAAAAGTATGGGTGGAGCTCAGTTGTAGGCACTCACGCACGTACGGCCCGAAGCTTGACCTTCGCATTTTAGATTCCGCACATCACACTGGAGCGCGTGAAGCCGTCGCGCAGCGCTCGGCGGTGCAAGCGTCGTCGAGCGTGCCGCCGGCGCCGGCGAGCTTGTCGAGCGTCATGCGACACGTCGTCGAATCCCAATCTGTATCCGAAAGCGACAACGACGCCTTCAAGAGCGACGTCCGAGATAGAACACGCACAATGCACACACATGCAAAACGTTCGCGTCGCAACGCGTCGATTGCGGTCACCGAGACGCTCTCGCGACTGACCCTGGACGACGCGTCTGACGATTGGTCCTCGTCTTCGTCTGACGAACGCGTCGTCGTCGCGGATGACGATGACGAATTATGGATCCCCCGCAAAGCCCGCGCGCGCGGACGCTCGCAGAGCACCACGCGTTCGACGGTTCAATACATCGCTCGTCGCAAAGCTGCCGATGCGTGGGCACGTTTGGTCGCCACGCGACCGTATGGCGCCGACGGCCGGGCTCGATTTGAGCGGCGACTCGCGCGCGCCGAACGCCTCCAAGCCGCCGCGACCGCCGCTACGACGTCAGCCTAGACATCCCTAGACACTCAGCGCGAAACCTATAGCCTAGTCGCGCGAAACATGGATAGATAGAATAGCACACACGCACATACACGCGCACGCATTCGCCGCGAACGCGCGCTCGACGACGCGCTGCATACCCTACGCCGCGCCACACCTCACTAGTCGCCGCTCGGTCGCCGCACCGCGCAACCACCGCGCGTCTCGATGCCGCCCAAACGCAGCGCGCACGTCTTCACATCCGACGACGCCCCCGACACCGCCACCGCGTCGGCGTACAACATATACTATTGCAAGTTTTGTGGAGACCATTGTTTGACCACCGAAGCCTCGCTCGCGTCGTCGCCTCGCCGACGTACAGATAACGCCCACGTCATCGACACCGCCAAGCACGTGACGAAAATGAAACTCTCGCTCGCGGCCAAGCCCGTGGCGGTGAAGCGCGAGAATGGCGAGGTGGAGGTGCAGTATAGATACGCGTGCGGCGCCGTCCCGGTGGGCTACTCGACGTCGCCCGACGGCTCCGGGTTGCTCTACATTTTCGACGGCGCATTGAGCGCGTTCGATTACGAGAAGGACCACGCGGTGAAAGACGATGGATCAGGCGTGCGCCCACCGCCGCCGTGCGTGATCGCGGTCGCGGGCGGGGCGACGCAGATTGATATCGAAGTGGACCGGGACGTGAAGGGTGGCCGAGGCGTGACCAAGATATCGGCGAGCGCAATTAAAATCGTCGTCAAGTCGCCGTTGACAAAGTGCGACGCCGAGTTGTTGGAGTTTTTAGCGGGTTGTTTAGATTTGAAGTTGACGCAAATGTCTTTGTTGAAGGGGCGGACGCAGACGACGAGAACGTTGCTCGCCAAGGGGAAGTCGCCGGCGGAGTGTTACGAGGCGCTCACAAAGTCATTGGAGGTTGAAAACGCGCGCGTCGCCAAGCTCGCGAATTTAGGCCAGCACACGTGATACACGCGAAATGATTGTTACCACATACCTAGGACCTCGCGCACACGTAGCCGTGTTAGCGCGCGAGGGATTGACATTTAAGCGACGCTGTAACATATACATCCATCTTTTGACGAGCTCCGAGCTCCCACGCCACTCCGCGGCGCGTGATATCCGCGCGCACCGCACGCACGCGACGCACGCGCATAAAGCACGTTTCGGCACCGTTGTGCGCTCTCGTCGAGGCGCGTTCGCGCACAAGCGCGCGGGCGTGGGGGTGAATTAATTCAAATTTGCGCGCGACAGCCTGCGCATGGCAAACGTCATCACGCGCGCCTTGCGCGGCGTCAACGCCGATGTCATCGACCCCGTCGCGTTGAGTGATGGCGATGATGCCGATGCGCCTGGGTCGCCCTATTCCATTCCGGATTGGGGATCACCCGCGCGTGAGGAGCCATCGAGCGCGTACATTGCGCGCGCGAGAGGATTCGCCGAACGACTCGCCCGTGTAGCTTTAGATGACAGCGACGGCGACGACGGCGATGGGGTCGGTAATCGACGGCGTGAGAAAAATACTTCTAAGCTGACGTCGTCGTCGCCAGCGCGTCGACGGGGCGCCGCTGATGTATCGCGAGCGATGTTTCAAGAGGAGGAGCCGTCGGCGACGGCTCGGCTGCTCGCTCGGGATGATTTTAAAGCGACTGCGGGTGCGTCGAGCGCTTTCGCACGCGCACGGGACAAAGATGACGAGCGCATAGCGAATGCAACGCCTAAATCGTCGCGTTTGCGAGAACATATTGAGATTTTGGAGGAAAATTTGGCGCATGAACGCAAGCGGAGCGCGTCGACGATGGCCAAGTACGAAGAGCTCGGAGCGCACGCGACGGTAGTTTTGCGGCAGCGTGATGAGGCGCGTGCGGCGTTAGAGGCGTCGACGACGCGAGAACGCGCGGCGACAGCGCGCGTAGATGAGCTCGTAAAGCGTTTGGATGAAGAACGCGCGATGAGTGAGCAGAGATTGGATGACGTTCGGCGGTCGACGTCGGCGTGGCGGGACGCGCAGCTCGTGGAAGTGAATGCGATGAAAGCAGCCGCGGAATCGATGATGCGCGATGCAAAAGAAGCAGCAGACCGCGTTGAAGAACGCATCGCGTCGCGAGTGTCGCAGTACGAGCGACGATTGAATGACGCTGAGCGCGACGCGGCGAAACGCGCCAGAGAATCCATTAGCCGCTTTGGCGCACGCGCGTCGACGACTGAAGTGCAAGCTGCACGTGAAATCAGCGCCCTGACCAAGCGTGTCAATGACTTAGACAGTGAGCTCAGTACCGAGCGCCGCGAGCGATCAGCGGCACAGCACGCGGCAGCGACTGCGACGCGTGATTTGGAGGAGACGCGCGAGCAATTTGAATCCTTTCGAGCCGAACTCGCGAGCGCTCGCGACGTCGTTCACGCCCGAGACGAAGCTCTAGACGCCGCTCGACGCGACGTGCGCGAGGCACGCGCGGCGACAGATGAGTGCAACGTGCGTATCAAGCGTTTGGATGACGATAAGCGCGATTTACAGCTCAAAGTATCGTCATTAGAAGAGGTGCTCGGAGACGTCGGCGGATACAAGAAGAATGTCATGACACTTCGCGTGCGCATCGCCCACTTAACGTCTGAAATTCATCACGCCAAAGAAATTCACGCCGAAATCAAGCGTGATTTCGAGCACGAAATATCTACACTCAAAACGGAGAGCGTGCAATGTGTGAAAGATGCGGTGGAACACACGAGGGCGCATTACGAGTCGCGGCTGCGGGACGCAAGCGAACATCGCGTGGCGTCGCTCGAGGGCACAATTGCAACGCTCAAGAGCGATATAGAAGATTTGAAACGCGAACACGCGCGTACTATTGAAAATGCAGTGGCCAATGAGCGCGCATCCATCGCGGCGGCGTCTGAATCATCGATTCGTGCGTCGACGCAACGTACGATTGCAGCGGAGAAAGCCAAGGCGTTGGCAGAGCTCGCTCGGCGCGAAGCCGAAGAGCGCCTCGCGTCGAGCATCGAAGACCGCGACGCCATGGAACGCGTGCTCGTGTCATCGAACGAGCACATCGCCGCTGTCAAGGCTGAAGTTGCGAATGAAGCAAAGAAGAGAGAGCTGTTGATGAGCGAGCTCAAAGAGGCGCGCGCGAATGTGAGGGATTTAACAAAGCTTTTGGACGCGCGAAGCAAAGCTTCGTCGAGTGAAGACGACGGCGAGGACGACAAGAATGCCATGGAGCGCATGCGCGACGATGCGTCGGCGATTAAATCTGCCCTAGAGTCTGCCAAGCGCGATCTCGCGGACGCTAAAGCAGAGACAGTGGCGGCGGTGAAGCGCGCCGAGGACAACGCTCGTCTGGAAATCGACGCCCTCCGTCGCGGTTTAGAAATGGCGACGGAAAAACACGCGAGCGATAGCGAAGCGCGCATCGCGAGTCTCGAGCGAGAACTGTCCGATGCCCTCGAAGCAAAGCACGAGCTGCGCGATCAACTCGAGCGATACGAAGTGTTGACGGCGTTACAAGACGACGCGATGTCGGCGTCAAAATCGCAAGTGAAATCCTTGAGCGCGCGTCTGCGGTCGCTCGAAACGAGCGTATCCGGATCGCCCATGCCTTCGTCACCATTCGGCGGTGGTCCTCCGCCGTCACCGAGCACGGGTGCTCGAAGTTTTTTCTTGACGCCACAGAGCGCGATATCATCGCCGGTGCGACGTCCATTGCCGACGCCGATGACGTTGCCGGCGTCTCCGCGGTCGCCAGCGCGTTCGTCTCGCTCGACGTCGTATTCCCCAATCAAGCCGAAGAGTCCGTTATTTAAAGATTTAGAATAGTAGCGGCATGCAGTGTAAGTGAATGGCATTCGCATTCGTGTATTTCAAAGAGAAGTGTGTCTAAAAACAGGGAGGTGTGTGCGGTACAAGCTGACAAAACATATTTACGTCTCCATGGCGTCGGTGGATTGTCGCGCAGCCTTTTCTGCGGCTTCGCGCGCCTCAGCTTCCTTCTTCCCGAGCCCACCGCAGTGCGCGTCGACGTCGGGAACGGGCTCAGAAGGATAATATCCGTAGTGAAGCTCGCCGACGTCGTCGCCGGTGACCTTGGTCCATCCCTTTTCAGAGACGTGATAGACGCTCACCGTACCGCCAGAGAACGCGTCTCGAAACGTCGCGTGGTAAATCGCGCGACGACCAAGCTCGCACGCATCTTTCACGGACAAATCCCACTTGTACCCCTGATCTAAAACGCCATAGGCGAATAATGAACCAGAGCCGACGCTAAATCGTTGGCCCTTTAAGCGCGTTCCTTCGCTGTCGACGTAGTACAATCCGGGTCCATTTAAATCCCACCCGGCGATCATCGTCCCCATGGATAACCCTTTCCCTTTGTAACTGTACAACGTATTCGCCAACATTTTAGACGCTGCACCAACAGTAATCCTCTTACCCGTTTCCAACTCGTGTAAACGGCATTGAATCCCCAAATTCCGTTGCCAAAACTGACAATCCGCGGCGCCTCCAGCCATCGTGCCGAGCAAGAATGGATTTATCTCAATCACCTTTTTCACCGTCTGCGACGAAATATATGGCCCTTGCGACGCGCGCGAATCCACAGCAATCACAATACCGTGTTCGAAAATAAACCCAAGCGTCGTCGTCCCGTGATTCGGCTTGACGTAATTGATGACTTCGCGTTGGAACTCGTCAAACTGTCAGTTGAAAACGAAACGCAACCGTCAATACTCACGAAAATACCCGTGCGTGCACGTCCGAAACGCCGTCGCACACGCGTGCGTGCACACACAATGCGCGATGTCGTGTGATCCGCGGCGTGATCACGCGCGCGCGTGCGCGAGACGCGCGCGTTGACCTAAACCGACGCGCGTTCGCGGTCCCGGTCCGTTGACGCGCGCGAGTCAACGCATTCGCATCACATCACGTATCGATCGGCGCGATTTGCGCGCGCACGTACGTTCTCAACACCAGGCACCGCAAAATTAGCCGCATTCACGGACGTGTGTAACCCTCGCACGCTGTGCACGACGTCAAAAACACATCACACGCGGTCAGTCTCAAGGAGATCTCCAGATCGCTGTCGCGCGACGTACGTGTCGTTCAACGCGCGGTTGGCGTGGCCATCGTGCGCGGGAGAGTTTAGAAAATCTAGGTTTATGTTTATGCTCATCGCGGGCGGGCGGGTGGGCGCGCGCGCGGGTGTGGTGGGGCGTTGTGCGAGGGCTCTCGCGAGGGCTCTCACGGCGGTGGTTACGCGCGCGAGACATGTAATAGTTTGTAGTGCGCTTGAACGTCTACTGCGCTCATTCGCGCGCGTGATTACAACAATGACAAATATGTGGGCTAGATGCTATAGGTATTTGACCATGTACGTGTCTTCGAGTTCGTAGCCGAGCTTGCGATAGTAGTGCCGCGTGCCGACGCCGGAAATGACAGCGAGCTTGGTCGAGCCGTGTTCTTCGCGCGCAATGCGTTCGGCTTCGCGCATGAGTAAGGTGCCATAGCCTCGGTGTTGAAAGCGACCTTTGTCACGGGAGTGTACGGCGACGGCAGTACCGTATACGTGGAGCTCGCGTACCATGGAACATTTGCCTTTGAGCGCCGGGGACGTCTTAGCGGCGGTGCGCCCGCATTTACGTAATCGAAGCAAGCCAACTAAGATGTCTTGCCTAGGATCTTCATACGATAGAAATGTTTCCCAGCCACCATTAGCGACGTAGTCGCGCCGAACGAGCTCGACGTGCGTCGGTGCGACGCGGTTGTGAATGTCTTGTAAGCCGACTTCGCGCGTGCGCACGTCTCGACATCGCAAGCCTAAATCCGCCATACGAGCCATTGCGAGCTCGCGCAAGTTTCCTTTTTCTACACCCGCAGTAACGAGAGGCATTGGGATATCGCGTTGTACGCGATAAACGCGCACCCAAGGCGGAACGAGCGCCATGACACGCGCGACTAAATCCACCAAACGTTCTGGGTGGTAATTTCTATACTTTCCCGTGCGCCACAACTCGTACAACCCCGTGCCACGAATCACAAGCGTCGGGTACAACTTTAAGCCATCTGTGCGAAAATCTGGACTTTCAAAAAACTCACGAAAAGACTCCAAATCGCGCTCCATGCCCACGTTTGGTAAATCTGGCATCATGTGCGCGATGACTTTAAACCCGGCATCCTTGGCGAGTTCAAAACATTTCTGCACCGCCGCAACGGTGTGCCCTCGATTGGTGTCCCGCGCCACGTCTTCATATATACTCTGCAAACCAATCTCCAATCGCGTGCACCCATAGGACAACATCTGACGTAAATGCGGCGACTGACAATAATCCGGCCGCGTCTCGATGGTCAACCCCACGCACTTTGTCCGACTCTGCTCTGACGCCTTCACCGCCTCCGTCACGCTCGAAGAACTCGCCCCACTCAACGAATCGTGCAAATTACGAATGAAATAATCTCTATACTCCACCGGAAGCGACATGAACGTACCACCCATGAGAACAAATTCTACTTTATCGACGGCGTGTCCCAGCCGTCGCAACTGGTCCACGCGTCCGCGGCTCTGCGCGTACGGATCATACCTCGCCCGAATCGCTCGCATCGACGTCGGCTCATACCCAGTATACGATTGCGTGCTGTACTCGAAATCACTATCCGGCCCACCAGGGCAATACACGCACACGTTCCCAGTCGTCGCGATGTGCGGGCACCGATGCGGTTTGCTCATCACCGCCACCACCGCCACCCCGCTCGCCGTCCGCACCGGTTTCGCGCGCAATTTCGGCAACAACCCGTCACGATGCTCCACCGGCACCGCTGCGATGAGTTCCGTGAGTTTCGGCGCCTTGCTCAGCTTGTACTTGCGCGCCGCCGCGTTTTTAATGGCATTCAAGTTGAGAAAACCATCGTCGGATTCGCCCCCATGGTTGCGTGTGATGAGCTGCGCGACGACGTCCGCGATGGCGAGCACGCGACGTTCGCTCTCACTGCGATTTCCCGCGCTCGCGTCGGTCTTCGGCGGCATCACCACACGTCACGCGCGACAATCTGCGGTGGCACACAAAAGAGAAACCCACCTGGACGTCACAATCCGCCGCCGCGTTCGCGTCGTCGCCGCCGCGCGCGCGCGCCGCCGCTCGCAACATGTCGCAAATCTACACCCTGGAGCCGCCCACGGAGGGTAAGGTGGTGATCACCACCACGCACGGCGACATTGATGTCGAACTCTTCGCGCGAGAGGCACCGCTGGCGTGTCGCAACTTTATACAGCTCGCGCTCGAGGGCGCCTACGACGAGTGCGCGTTCACGCGCGTCGTGCGAGACTTTATGATACAAACCGGCGACCCGACGAACACGGGGCGTGGGGGGGAATCGGTGCATCCGTCGGGAGTGTTTAAGGATGAATTTCATTCGCGGTTAAAGTTTAACGCGCGCGGACGCGTAGCCATGGCAAACGCCGGGCGAAAAGACACGAATGGGTCACAGTTTTTCATCACACTCGCGCCGTGCGCGTGGTTGGATAAGAAACACACGATATTTGGCAAGTGTGGGAGTTCGTCGTTTTATAATGCGATGGAAATTGGCAAGGTTGAGGTGGACGGGGACGCTCCGGTGGCGCCGGCGCCGAGAGTGCTCAAGGTGGAGGTGATACATAATCCATTCGATGATATCGTACCGAGGCGACGACGGGGTGATGTCGATGATGATGCGAATGGTGCGAATGTAGAGGATTTTCGAAAGACGAAAAAGGCGCCGAAGAAAAAGTTGAATTTATTGTCGTTTGGCGAGGAGGCGGCGGAGGATGAAGAGACGCTCGAACGCGTGGCGCCGGGATTGAAGATAAAGTCATCGCATGATGTTGGTGGGGATGATACGTTGGTGAGTGCGAGCGCGGAAGAAACAAGAGAGGTGATGGAGCGCACGGAGCGCGATAGGGCGCTGGCGAAAGAGCGAAAAGATCGCGTGCGGGAGCGGTTGCGGGACATGGGCGAAGACGACGCGAGCGGGGATGACGAAAGAGCGCGCGAGACGAGCGGTAAACGCGCCGCTAAGGGATGGGATGATGACGATGAGAACGGTCACAGTGCAGGTGGTAAACGTCAGCGCGGCGACGGTGCAGATGCCGCAGGTTTTGAAGAGCGAATGCGCGCGAAGATGGTTGCAAAACGTCGCGAGCTTGGCGATGTCGAGGGCGGATTAAAAGATATCGAGCGCGACATCAAAGCCCAAGCCGACGCCTTGGAAGAGAAGAAAGCCAAGCACGCGTTGAAAGAAAAGCGCCGCGCCGAGAAAGCCGCGCGTGACGACGAACGTCGCGCGCGAGAGGCGAACAAGTTGAAAAAGCTTGGATTGGGCAAAAAAGCCCTCTCGCGCGAGGACGCCGCGTTGTTAAACGACGCCGAAGTCAAGCGCATCGAAACCAAAGCGCGCAAGTCTCGAGTTGTCGACCGTGAGAAGGAAACGCTCGCGCGGCTCGCTGCATTTAACAGCAAACACGCATCCGTTCTCAAGTCAAAGCACGCGTCAGCCGATGCCACGCCGGCGCAAGAAGCGCCAGAAATTAACGAACGCGCCGGCATGGTTGGCGTCTCCCGTTTCGTCCCGCAAGGTTTATACTACATGGATGACGAAAACGCCGAAAACGACGACGACGACAGCGATTGGCGCACACACAAACTCGCATTTGTTGAAACCAAACGCGACATGCAGTACTCGGCGAGCGTCGATGACTATGAAGTCGTCGATCCGCTTTTAGAAAAAGGTAAAGGCAAATTCGCAAAGAAGCGCTCATAGCTTACTAGAATGTCAATGACGATGAAAGGAAAAGAATGTGGTCTGATAGAACGCAAAACGCACGCTACCACCGCGCGGTCGCGGAAGGTTTCATAAATAAGCGCTCGACTCCCGTCCCAAAGAACTAATACAACAGTCTCGTCTGTGGAACCGCACAACGTTCCACGCCGCCGGGCGTCGATCATGACGCACACCGACGAGTTCGACCTCGATCTCGACGTCGACGTCGTCGTGTACGGCACTGGATTGTGTCAATCCATCGTCGCCGCGGCGTGCGCGCGCCGAGGTCGAGCGACAGCGCACTTTGACGCTGATGTGAGCTACGGCGCAAACTTTGGGAGCTTGCGCGCGAGCGCGGACGTCTCGCGCGCGTTCGATGCGCCGGAACACAGCACACATCCCGTGCGTGTGTTTGGATCGGGGGTTGATGCGTCGACGGGGTGTCTGACGCCGAGCGGGCGGGAGGCGATGGGAAGCGGCAGTTTGAGCGGCGACGGTTCGAGCTGCACGCGTGGGTACTCCATCGACATTAACGCTCCGAGAGTCGTGCTCGGTGCGGATGAATTTGTTGAATGCATCGTTGATTCGACCGCGCACAAGTATATGGAGTTTAAAGCTATTGAAAAGACGTATGTTGTTCGAGACGGCGTCGCGGAGCCGATGGCGAGTAATCGAAGCGACGTCTTCAAGGATACAACGCTCTCTGGCGCCGAAAAGCGCGCATTGATGCGTTTCTTGAAGCTTGTGCATGTGGAAGCGATGAAGGATGCGGCACAGCGTCGCCGAAGCGGGAGAAATGGGGAGGAGACGAATGTGGCGGTTGGCGCGCCCGGGAGCGAGTGGGGATTAGACGGCGCGTCTTCAGCGACGCGCGACGCCCTTAATGAGAGCGATGGGTTGAATATTGACCCAGATGAAACCATGGATACGTTCTTAACTCGTCATGGACTTAGCGAGAAACTTCGCGCCGGTGTGACGTATGCTCTTGCGCTACAGACGCGCGTCGATTGTGACGCCGCGAGCGCGATTGAAGACTTGAAGGTGTACATTTTAAGTGTCGCCAAGTATGGACCACAAACCGGCGCGTGCTTGATTCCAGTCTACGGCGCTGCAGACATCCCACAAGCGTTCTGTCGAGTTGCCGCAGTGGAAGGTGCGACGTATGTTTTGAGACAAGCTTTACGAAACGTCAATGAACACGCCGAACAAGCGACGAGCGTCGTCTCCGCCGGCGGACAAGACATTCCAGCCAAATTTATATTCATGCCTGCGCCCTCGCGCGCGAACGGCACAATTTCCGTCCACGCCGTGTGTGTGCTTGATGCGTCAATGACGCCAGAGTTCAGTCAACTTCTCGTGGTGTTCCCGCCCGGGAGCGTGCGCGAAGACGCGCGCGTCGCCGTTCGAGCGCTCCAAATAGGCGCGCACACTGGATGTTGTCCAAACGGCAGGTTTATCTTGTACGTTTCGCACGTCATCGACGCCGGCGATGATCAAAGTGATCCATACCGTGACGTGCGAGCGGTATTGCGTGCGTTAGTGAGACACAGTGACAACGAAGACGATGACAAAGACGTCCCGGGTGCCTTTGGCCCCGACGCGACCAAGCCGACGGCGATTTGGGGAATGATGTACACGCAACCGTGCGGGTCCATGGCTGACGTAAACGCGTTGAAGGCGCCGGGGAATGTGTCGTACTGCGTTGATTATCCCGACGCGTCAGCGACGTATAGAGGTGCGATGCGTGCAGCGCAAGAGGCGTATGGAAAACTCTTTGATGACGACATGTTTCCAATTGACGCACGAGGAAACGACGACCACAAAGACGACGACGACGACAAAGACGGAGCAACAATGTAGCAGTTCATTTAGGCAATATAGAAAAGAATGTGTTATAGCAAGAAGAAATCTAAATCATCAATACAGCGGTGTCGATGGAATGCCCACCGATCCGTTCGAATTACTTATAATTTGCTGCGCATAATTTGAGGACTGAGACACAGAGAGACTAGCACGGCGTTTTAGTTTTGCTTGTTTCTGCTCTTAATCTTCGGGTTCTTCGCGATACGAATGGACAGCGGCGTGACTTCGACGAGTTCATCTTGCGAAATGTATTCTACGCAGTCATCCAAGGATAATTCCTTGGATTCGTTCAACACGACGGTCGCGTCCTTGTTGGAACGAACATTCGTCGCCGCCTTCTTTTTGCACACGTTGACCTTCAAGTCACCAGAACGCTGGTGAATACCGATAACTTGGCCTTCGTACACGTTAGCGCCAGGCTTGACGATCAAGATACCGCGATCTTGCGCGGACATGCACGCATAAGAGGTGACGGCACCGGTTTCGTGCGCAATGAGCGAACCGTTTTCGCGCATGGAGATGTCCCCAGCCCATTCGCCATAGTCGTCAAAGTTGGTGTTCAACACCGCGGTACCGCGCGTGGCGGTCAAGATGGCGTTACGCAAGCCGAGCAAACCACGAGTCGGGATCTTGTACTTCATGCGGGTCATGCCCTTGTCGTCCGTCACGAGGTCAAGCATTTGACCCTTACGCGTGGATAACAAGTCGACACAAGAACCAGTGTATTCCTCCGGGACTTCGACGTACGCTTCTTCATACGGCTCAACCTTGTGGCCGTTGGCGTCTTGCTTGGTGATGACTTCCGGCGGACCAATGGTGAATTCGTAGCCTTCACGACGCATGGTTTCGATCAAAATCGTAATGTGCAACGCACCACGACCGCACAAGATGAAAGAATCGGCGGTGTCGCCGGGTTCAACCTTCAACGCCAAGTTGCGTTCAAGCTCTTGGTCGAGACGCGCCTTCAAGTTACGAGAAGTGACGTACTTACCTTCTTGGCCAGCGAACGGAAACGTGTTCACGGACATAGCCATACGCACGGTCGGTTCTTCGACGGTAATAGTCGGCAAAGGCACCGCACCTTCAGCCATGATGGTTTCACCAATCATAACGTCGTCGAGACCGGCGATGGCGCAAATGTCACCAGCGCCGACAGAGTCGATAGCGTTACGCACAAAGTTGTTGTAAATAAACACTTCATTAATCTTGCCGTTACGAGAAGGTTCGCCCGGGACGCCAATCTTAATTTGTTGAGACTTGGAGACGGTACCAGCGCGCACGCGGCCGAGTGCAATGCGACCCTTAAAGTCGTCGTAATCCAGGTTGGTAATCAACATTTGAAGCGGAGCGTTGACGTCAGCCATCGGCGGATTGACTTCGTTGCAGATGGCTTCAAACAACGGTTCGAGAGAATCCGACATTTGATCCGGTTCCATGCCCGCGATACCTTGGAAACCAGAGGCGTACACGACGGGGAACTCGCATTGCTCATCCGTGGCGCCGAGCGAGCAAAACAAATCAAACGTCATGTCGACGACGTAATCCGGTCGAGCACCTTCGCGATCAATCTTGTTCACGACGACAACAACCTTCAAGCCAAGTTCCAAAGCCTTCTTCAACACGAAACGCGTTTGCGGCATAGGACCTTCGACAGAGTCCACGAGCAACAAAACGCCATCCACCATGTTCAACACTCGTTCAACCTCGCCACCGAAATCGGCGTGACCAGGAGTGTCGATAATGTTAATCTTCTTATCCTTGTACGTCACCGCAGTGTTTTTGGACAAAATAGTAATCCCGCGCTCGCGCTCGAGATCGTTAGAGTCCATGATGCGCTCTTCAACCTTTTCGTTTTCGCGAAACACCTTGCTTTGCGCCAACATGGAATCCACGAGCGTGGTCTTCCCGTGGTCGACGTGTGCGATGATGGCGATGTTACGGATCTCATCTCTCGGCACAGCCTTGGAAGAGGTTTCAGCTGTGTGTGTTAGCGCGCAATTTCATCGTCAGTCTCGCGGTCAAAGGCATCGCACGCGGGCGTCCCGCGCCGCGCGCCCTTTCTGAGGATAAGGCGGCGGCGGAGCACTTTATCGCGACATGAGGGGTCCTCGCCGCGCGTCGCGCGCGATTCACCCGAGTTCACGCGCGCGAATCGATGGTAAAAAATCCAGATAGACATTGCGCGTCGCGTTCGCGCGCTCGAGCATCGTGACGTACGTTCAGCGACGGCTTTCGTGCGCGTGGTGGTGCGAGCCGCCGCGACATGGCGAGTCTTGGCGCTCGTGTGCGTGCCTTGCGTGCGCGCGAACGTCGCCGCGGGGGCGGTGCGAGCGTGTGCGCTCATTGTTGTGATGCGGTGTGTGTGCGGGTGTGTGTGCGGGGTGCGTGGCTCTTGAGCGCGGAGGCACAGAGTGCGGTTTTGGGCGTGACGTCAGTCGCTGACAACTTTTGACCTGTGAAAAAAACAGGCCGACGAGGGCGTGCGCGAACATTTGTCCTAATCTTTGCCGCGAAAGACGCGAAATGGCGTACGAAATGGAACGAGTTAAATCAACACAGAGCTAAATATTTCATGCGCGGTTGTAAACATGCGAAAGCGCGGGAGCTAGAGGGTGCACTTTTGTAAATTTTCGTACGCGGGCTCGCCTTGGATGAGCCTCCACGACGCTTTATCCATTCCATTCGCGCCCGGGAATAGGCGTTCGTGCGGTACCGGGGCGACGCCGAAAGACTGCCATAATGATACCACAGATTGTTCAAATTTCCTCGCGGATTTGATGGCGAATGATTCACCTTTGAGCGTGAATGGTTCGACGCGAATGGTAAACATGCCGTGCCGGTTACCGTAGACTACGTCGGTCAAATACCTATCGCCTACGAAAATTAATTTCTTGGCGCTGTCACACCCCGGGAAATGAGCGACGACATCATCAACATCCCCAGCAGGCTTCTTCGTGGCGTGACGGATAAAGGCGATACCTAAAGCCTTTTCTAGCGCGTCGGCTTCGACGCCGTCTGGGTCGTACTGCGTTAAACCCGCCGAATTACTATACACCCCAACGTTCGACGCCCCAAACGTGGCTTTACACCGCTCTAAGCTCTCGCATACGCGCTCGTGTACTTCTAGAGCGTACGGCGCGGTAAGGGTGTTGTCCTTGTCGAACACGACGCCCTCGAACCCGAGCGAACGCAAGTGCGCCCAATCCACTCGAGAAATATCTTTACACGCCACTTGCGGCATCGCCAGCGCGCGATCGCCCACGGCGGACTTGAAAAACAACGCTATCCCCGCGGCGTTTAAGCTCTGTCCGAGCTTACTGTAGAGCGACGGTGCGTGGGCGTGGACTTCAGACGGTGTGGCTGACGTCCCAGCGTCAGCGTCGGCGCGAGCTGTTGCGCGTGAATGCATCGCGCGCGTGCGCCTGCGTGCGTGCGTGGAATGAGTGATTACTGGCGAGGACAGTGCGTTCGTGCACACGCGCGCGAGTGATGGGTTTGGCATCGACGGGCGCGTTCTGAGGTCTAAGGTGTCGCACGAGCGAGAAGACAGCTGCCTCGCGTTGATTTAGTTTTTTTTTCTCACTCGCTTTGTTTTGTCTTTGAGTGCGTGCTAAAGTGGTACTATTACAATGGAGAGAGCGCACCCGTGGCCTGTACTCGACCAAGTCGACGTAATTCTTGCATCAAATCATCCTGGGACATAAATTCCAACGCGTGCAAATCGTTTGCGTACGTAGACACTTCAAAGTTGAGCGCCACCGCGCCTTGCTTTTGAGGCGAACTCACCGTATGCGTGACTTCAGCGGCGTGCATTTCGCACCAGAGCATCATACGGTCGTACGCTTTGGCGGCTTCTTCTTCGTGGTCGAAACATCCGAGTGATGTGGGCTGCGTCGACAAAGAAACGTCGTGTGAGTGCGCGGTCGTCGATGGAAATCTCGCGTACGTGTGCGCGCGCGAGAGAGATAGAGAGGCGATGCCGTCATCGTCGTTGTCATCGTACCTTGCCATTTCTTCTGAACTGTGCCTCCCAGCGACCTGTGGGGAACGTTTGATGCACCCCGCGATACTGGAGACGAAATTCGCGTCAGTCGTACGAATGCGCGCGCGAGCAAACAACAATACACACAAATTTTCGTTCGTTCGTTGCGCACAGAAAGATAAAAACATCATGACGTACCTTACTCGTATATGTACGCCCGTTCGATACCCCTTTCTGCCGCGCCACCTTGTGTACGCTCTGTCGAATATCGAGTTTCGCCGGCGAAGGCGACGCCGCGCCTCTCGCCGAAGCGTTCAAACCCAAAACTAAACCTCCTCTCATCGATGAACCCGACACACACGACGTCCGTATGGCGTGCACTAATTCACTTTCATCCCACGATCGCACGCGCGCGGTGTTTTCGCCCTCTGGCGGTGCTCTTCGTTCGCCAATCTACGCGCGCGTTTCGGGACGCCATCCGTCAGTCGCTTTACATTCCGCACGCATTCGCGAGCTCTCGCATCGCTTCTCGCGCGCCATCGCGTCGTTCGCGCGCACGGACGCACCCCTAGCATATTACACCGCCTCGCCATCGGCGCATACGCCGCCGCGGTGCGCGCACCGCGTTGACTCCGCGCGTTTTCATCCTGTCCCGGTGGTTCCCCTCGCGCGCCGCGCACCACCATGTCGCGACGACCACGCCCGTCGCCGCTCGCGTGACTCGGCGGTAGGGGCTGGAGTAGTACGCACGCACGCGTTCGGCCGCGCGTGCGTTCGAACGGTCGAAAGGTTGCGCGACGCGCGCGCGTGCGAGTGAAGCGCGCGAACGCTCGAGTGTCTTTTTGTGTCCCCAGGAAGGACGAGGAGTTGGACTGCTAATTTTTTATTTTCTACCCGGCGACGCTCGTTTTCACGCGAGCGCTGCTCATACTTATCTCAGCGCATACGCACGCCTCGTCGTCGTCGGCGTCCCCGTCGTCGTCGGCGTCGTCTATGTCAACGTCACACGAAATGACACATGTGTTTCTTTTCGTCAGGCGCGAGGTCAAACGGCACGAGCACGCTCACCACCGCGCCATCTCCGTCATCCATCGACCGCACGTGATGCCACCAAAACGGCGGCGTATACAACACATCCCCAGGCTCCAACGTCACCACCATCGCCTGCGCGTCTGCGAAATCTGGAAACATGTCACGCTGCCTCGCGTCCCCGCTCGCGTACGCGTCGTAATCCACCCTCGACACCTCGGGACGATCGCGCCGTGGGTACAACTTGCGAAAATCATCCGGCGCAAACATTGTAAATGTTTTTCGTCCCACCTTCTGCGCGAGAAACCCATGACACAGGTCGTAATGCAGCGGCGTCACGTACCCGCCGCGGCCAAACCACACGCGGCTATTCGCGAGCTTCGCGTCGGCGTCGAACACGCGCGCTATGATATCGACGCCCGCGAGCTCGGCGCATCGCGCGCTCACCCGCGCTCGGCAATACATGTTCATCGATGCGCCGCCAAACACCGCGCGCGCGGCGCTCGCCACGCTGACCTCGTGCGCGTCGCAGTCGCACTTTAAAAACACCCCCGCGCGCGACGCCTCGCGCGCCACCAACGCCTCGCACCGCCACCGCGCGTCGTCGCCCTCGCCCTCGCCCTCGCCGTCGCACACCGTGCGAATGAACGCATCTACATCGCGCCACGGCGTCGACGCGCTCGCCGCGCCGTCGCACGCGCCGCGAAACACCACGGGCGCGCGATGGCGATAGCGCGCGCGAAATTCGTCACCATCCACGCGCGCATCGATCGCGGCGATCACGCCGTCGTCCCACATCGGTGGCGGATATGTATGCGTCGATCGCGGGTGCGCGTGCGCGCGCGGCGCGCGTGTGCGGCGGGCGCTCGCGCGAGGCGCCGGACGACGGAACGATGACGCGGCGGCGCCACGCGCTTACGGTTGGTCGCCCACGCGATGACGCGGATGGCGATCGCGACCGCGCACGCGTCATCGCGTGCGAACGACGACGGCGAACGACGACGGCGAACGACGACGGCGAACGACGACGGCGAACGACGACGGCGAGCGACGACGGCGAGCGCGAACGTCGCCGTCGCCGTCGCCGTCGCCGTCGCAGCGTCCGTGCGCGACGATTGGTATCTCGCGACGGACGCGCGCGCGCCGTATACGTATACGAATGCACATGAACTCTATATATTGCAAAAATTACACACACACCAAGCACGTGTGTGTGTGTGTGTGTGTACCAATACATACTAGGGTTTTCGAAAATAAAGTACGTACCGAAAATAATGAAATTAATTCACATCGGCGTGCCACCGCGTCGTCGCGCGTCACCCCGCGCCGCGCGTGCGTCAGCCCGGTGCGGGGTCGACCGAACTAGCCGTTGAGCATGGTTTCCGACCGTTTGAATTTAAATTTAAACCTCACCGCTCGCTGAACGGTGACCGTTTGAGGTAGACGTGGGCGTGAATCTTTGAGGCAGATTTCGACGCGCATGGCGCAGCCTCGCGTGCGACGGAGCGGGTCTCCGACCGTCTCGACGGCGCGGAAAGGTTCTAAGAAGTCTTCTTCGCGAACAAGAACGACGTTCACTGCAGAAGGACCGCCGGCGACGCTTGCTGACGACGCAGAAGATGAGCACGCTCAGGTGACTCGAGATGCACGTGAAGTTGCAGTTGCTCTGCTCGCAAACAGACGCCGTATGGCGATTTCTTGTGGTGCGGAGCGCAAGGTGAGTGCGACTTCATTATTTCTACACACTGCGAGCAGCAAGCGCGGTTTGGTGGGACAGAGCGCGTTCCTCAACCGCGTGAAGAGGATGATGGACGTCGACGCTGTGAAGCTAGAGGCGCTTGGTTTGGTTACAGAAGAGTGTGCTACGTGCGGTACCGATTCGAATGGATCGGAAAATACCGTCGAGGAGCTCGCACGCACTCGTCATGAGGAGCGCGTACGCAATCCGCAGCCTTTCTTCGAAGAAGTGGTTCGTTTGTTCAGCTGCGATGACATCACTGCGGCGCACGCTGTCGCAGAGTTGCAACGCGTCGGTGTTCGCGCTACAAAGGCCTTTTTGAAGCGCGCAAAAAAGTGTCTTGCGTTCGGAGATAAAATTCCACAATACTCTGAGTGCGAAGACGGTCGTGGAAGGCCGAACCTACTCAGCGAGCCGTACATGCTGCAGCTTTCGCAGATGGTGAAGTATTACATTCGCATTGGTGTGCGCCTGAGTCAAAAAACTATTCTATCCTGCGCCAGGAACTTCTATCGCGACGAACATAGCGCTGACCCCGCCTCGAATGCGCTGGGTCCCGCATGGTTCCATCGTTTCCTCGATCGCAATGGTATCGACACGACTCTTTATGATCCACTGGACACACTGAGAGTGAACTCGGCGACGGAGCACAACGTCAGAAACTTCTATGAGCGCTTGGCGCGGACTACAGTCAAACACGGCTTCGCGACGTGGAATCCCGATTTCGACGAGAACGATCCATCAAGTGAGATGCTGATATGGGATAAGTCAAAGCTACATCGCGTGTTTACCTTCGACGAAGCAAAGCTTTTGCTAGCCTACGAGAAAGGCGTGAGAGGTGTGCGCATCTTGACGATTCGCGGTGAGGATAACCCGCGACCATCGGCGACAGCGAACGATGCGTTCGCCGCATCTGTCATGGGATGTCGGAATCTTGCTGGCGAGGCGTTAGCGCCGTACTTCGTTTGCAACAAGAGCGCAGATGTTGCAGATGACTTTGACATTCCTGGAACCATCAGAGATACCTCTACGGGAAAGCCGCAGGAGGCACAATGGATACGAGGGACGTCAAAGGGATCGTTCGACGGGTTCCATTTTGCGACGTGGGTAAAGGATCATCTTGTACCATGTATTCCGAATGTGTCACCGGAGAATCCGGCGATAGTGATATGCGACGGACACTACGCGCACGTGGTAGACGAAGTGCTTGACACATGCGCGGCGTTGGGGATTCTGATGGTTCTTCTTCCCCCGCATTGTACGCATCTTTTGCAAGGAGAGGACCTCTACCACTTTGGTGTCTTCAAAGGCGCGTTTCGCATCGCTCGTGCAGAAGCCGAGGCGGCCATTCAGCTCGCCGCAGGGTGGTTTATCAAGATGCACACTCACGAGGGCGTTGCTGTTTCTTTCGGTCAGCGAGAGTTTTGGTACGCCGTCCGCGCTGCGTGGGAGGGCGCTTGGACGAAAGAGGCTGTCGACAAAGGGTTAAGGATGCAAGGTCTAGTGCCTTTTAACCGCGCGCCATTGTGGAAGCACTTTCCGAAGCACGCGCGTGTGAAACCAACACACCTTGTGCCCGACGCCGCGTCAGGTGCGAAAGCTGCTGAGCGATGCGCGGAGCGCATGTCTATTCCTGGAGCACCCGGATTGAAAGTGATTGCCGGCGATGATCAATCTACTTTTGACATGACGTTCGACGGCAGCCCTGAGGCGATCGCGCGCGCGCCTTTAAATATGGATCGGCTCGAGCGCGTGCTCGAGAAAGTTCAAAACACGCAGAATACCGAGTTCAGCGCTGAAGACACAAACGTCCTTAAACAACTTATATTGGACGCGCAAAAGACAATCACCAGCAAAGTCGTCGTTCCGAAGGTACGAAAACGGAAAACGCGCAGATATGACCTCGTTGATGAGGCGACTGCTGCACGCGTTGAGGCAAACTTGGCAACGCTCCAAGCCGCTCAAGACAAACGAGTGAAGCGGAAGAAGCGCGAACAAGGCGCGGCGCAAGATAATTGCGATGCGCGGTTCGCAGACAACTCCGCGGATGTTGTTTTCGTTGACGAACTACGCACGTCTCTTGAAGAGACCGGTCGACTCGACAAGCCGCTTACAAGAGCTCAACTCATGATGGTGATGCGCGCAAAGCGAATTCCTCTGCCGCAGGGACCGAACCTAGAGTTTTTGCGAAACAAGTTACAGGAGGTCGATAAGCGGCTTTATGATGCGAATACGACCGCAGTTGCTCAATCGAATGACCCGCGTCGCGAAAGGACTCGGTCCGCGCACTCAGTACCCGCCGAAACTACGTCATAAACGCAGATGTATCATGACAACAGACTACAGCTGTATGTTACAAACGCCTACAGCGGCGTGCGAATGGTGTCGGATCCAAGCAAAAGGCATCGAAACGAAGGAAAATGTTGTTTACCACGTACACACGCAGTTTAAGCGCGTCTCGTAGCGACACGCCGCCGCTACGCCGTCGCAAATGTTGTAATTCTAGACCCTGACACACCTTAAAAATGCACGTGTTCTCAAGTCATTATTTTCGAAAAAATTCACGTTGAAGATGCACGAAATCACGCACACCACCGGCGACGCGATACTTCACGTATGACGACGAACGAGGCGTCGTTGGAAAGCGCGTAAAGCATTAAAAAATATACTCGCGAACCAGCGCTATCGGCGCAGTCGTCGTGGCGCGAGACGCGCGCAAACACGAAAATTCACGTTTTTAGCTACTTTTTTCGAAAACACGAGTAGTGTGATATACGAGCTACAATACACAAAGCGCGTGTCGGGAGTGGCGCGTGTCGGGAGTGGCGCGTGTCGCGCCTCGCGCACGCCCAAAATGGTTGACATCAGCGGCCAAAGCAGCGGGTTTACCTATGACCCGCGTACCGGGACCGCGGGCATCGATCTCAGCCCTAGCGAGGGGTTTCATGAGTTGAAAATTAAGTGGTAGCGATTGAGCGAGATCGTAACGGGAATGTACCAACGTTGGTAATATGAATGACAATAACTACCCGGTACAGTACTTGTACTCAAATTCGGACCGCTCACATTAGTGCAAGTGTGCGTGTGAGTCTCCGCCATCGACACCGATCGTGCAATGTTTGTGGTTAAGGAGTACGAGACTGATGGCGATAACGCCGATGACGAATGTGAGAATACTTGTCGCGCGAAGACGTGGTGAAGTCGCACTCACTGATACTCGGGGCATGCACTCCGCTGCGGCGATTTGCAAATAGACTCCAGCACCGAAGGCAAGCAGAAGTCCATGCAGGAAGTCGTTGTTATTTCCCGATCCAAGACTAATGAGGACGCCAAGAATGACACTCATGCCGGAAACGAAGTTCAAGCTCAGCGCCGGCAACGGCGCGAGATCGCCCTGGAAGGGGTCTACGAGTACCAAGTAATCAGCGAGCTCTTGAGCGATTTCGTGATACACAGTCGCGGCGGTGATCGACCATCCCATAGTGCTGCCACAGTTCAGAAAGCCGAAGCCAATGAAAATACCATCCACTAGGTTGTGCGTGAAATCTCCAAGAATGATACCACCTCGAACGCGATACTTGTGTGAGTTACACGTATCGCAGGCAGCTAGAGCGCCCTTGGCTGCACATTCTTCGTCAGTTGTCTTTGCTGTATTTCCACGAGAAGGGAACACGACAGAAATAGCAAAGTCGATGAAGTAGGCCATGAGAAAGCCGAAGATCGAAGCGGAAGCCCACCATGCGGTTTGCTCTGCCTCATCCGAGCCAGCAGGTTTGATTAAATGCGTGGCTTCGTAAAACATTAGATAAAACGCAGCCGAAAGAAGTGCACCGGCGGAAAACGAGTTAATGATGCAGCTTACCAGTTCGGGAAACTGTTTCTGCTTCTCGGCGATACCTGGGACGAGAAAGGCTACACCACAAAGTGTGACAAGGTTGACGATGATTGCCGCTCCGATGGCGTTGGCCCATGGTTTCGACTTCGTTACGATGGAAGTTTCCGGTAGCGAAGCTTTTGCTTCCACGTCATTGCCGTTAAGGTCCTTGAGATAATGCGCGTCGCGCTCGAACTCGGTGGGAATGTGCTCAGCGAAGATTGAGACGGCGGCGATGCCTGTCGTATTTATCTTGAACGGCGTCGTGTGCCAGGAGTTGCTAAATTCAAGGTTGACACACCCACTACCTGGTGTCAAAACACTGTCTCGTGTTTTAATTGTCAGGCAATTTCCTCCGATCGCAGCATCACCGATGCTCTCGCGTGCTTCGAGCTCATCGTGTCCCGCGGCGCTTTCGCCGTAGATGACCATTTTCATGGTCGCGTCCGCGTACGCGTCGGCCACCTTTTGCGCCTGCCACACGTATTCATTCTCCGGCGTCTCAAAGATTCCAGCCCACTCGAAGGCGTGCGCGTCCTCCGCGCGTCCTCCGCGCGTCACCAGCGCGCTCGCGACGATCGCGATGCCGCCACCGAGCCCGCCCAACGCCCGCATGGTTCGCCCGCGTCGTCGCTCGCGCCTCCGCGCGCCGCGCGTCCGTTCGCCCGTCGCCGTCCGTCTCGTCATTGTCTTCTCACCCGCGTTCGCGTCGCGCTCTCTCGCGTCGTCGTCGTCGTCGTCGTCGTCGTCGTCGCGTCGCGGTCTGTCGTCGCGCGCGGAATGCGAACCGCCGATGTCGACACCGATGTCGACACCGCAGTCCGAGAAATCACCCTCGCGCGCGTCGCGTGAAGAATCGAAGAATGTCACGTTCAATACGTATTGTTTTGGTCATAATTGGTCAAATAGGTTCATTCGGACTGATAATGCGTGTTTAGGTCCTTCTTTACGGCGATTTATCACACGGCGCCGATGTCGACACCGATGTCGACACCGGTGTCGACACCTCGTGCGCGCGGTGCGCGGGCACTCGGGCGCGCGCGCGGGCCCGAGGGCGGCGGCGAGGGCGACATGCGCGATGACGGCGGCGCGGCGATGACGGCGCGGCACGACGCGTCCGCGTCCGCGTCCGCGTCCGCGTCCGCGTCGTTCCCGTCGACGGGGGACACGACGCGGACGAAGGCGACCGACGCGGGGAGTGGAAGAGACAATCGCGCCGCCGTGCGACGGTACCGCGAGCGAAAGCGGATGGAGGAGCGAGTGCGACGCGCTGAGTGTGAAAGACTACAGAAAGAGAACGAAACGCTTCGTGGAAAGCTGCGGATGACGGAGGCGGAGTTGACGCACACGAAGTGGTTGTTGACAGTCGTGGCGTGGAAGTACGACGTGAACTTGATGGATATCCCAGCGCACGAGCCCTCGACGGCGATGGTGCGGATGGAACACCCGAGGGGGGACGATGAGGACTTATTGCGCGTCGCGGACGAAGTATCGGAGAAATCTGCGCGAATCACTGAGACAGAGCGCCCGCGAGCGCCGAACGAAATATCGGAGAAATCTGCGCGAATCACTGAGACAGAGCGCCCGCGAGCGCCGAACGAAATATCGGAGAAATCTGCGCGAATCACTGAGACGGAGCGCCCGCGAGCGCCGAACTCGAAACCACCCATCTCGCCGGACGAACTCGAGCTCAAAGACTTTTTAGAGGAGTATTTCACGCACGGAGACGCGTGTCCGTGCTTTGATGGCATGGACACGCGCGAGCTGGCGGTTAATTCCGCGATGTGTTTGCCCGCGGCGCACCCCGGGGCGCGACGACACCGCGGCGCGTGATGACGACATCTTTATGTGAGATGACACTTTCGATTTCGTGTACTGTGCTGTAATGTAATACGTACAGGTACGGTACGTACACTGGTCGTGTTCATCACGCATGACGACACTCGACATGCAGGATAAATCGTCATACTGTACTGAAAAGAATTGGATCACGATGGGATCCATCGCGCGCGCGCGCGACGCGATGGCGACACGGACCGGCGCGCGCGCGACGCGAGTTCTTGCGGCACGAGAGAACTCGACGCGCGCCCTGGATGCCTCGAAAGAGAACTCGACGGGATAAAATGAGCGAAGAAGAGACCTCGCGCGTGCCGGTGACCATCATCACCGGATTTCTCGGCGCCGGCAAGACGACACTGCTGAACCACATCTTGGAAGACGCGAGTCACGGCTTGCGCTTTGCCATCGTCGAGAACGAATTCGGTGAGGTGGGCGTGGACGAGCGGATCTTATCGGAGAAAGCGGACGAAGAGATAATCGAAGTTATGAACGGTTGCATCTGCTGCACAGTGCGCGGTGATCTGGTGGTGGCGCTGAAAAATCTTTACTCGAAGATCGCGCAGTTCGACGCGGTCATCATCGAGACGACGGGTTTGGCGGATCCGGCTCCGGTGGCGCAGACGTTCTTCGTCGACGATGAAATACAATCAAAGTTTGTCCTGGATGGAATCATCACGGTTACGGATGCGAAAAACATTCTTGATCGACTTGATGATGAAAAACCAGAGGGCGTGGAGAACGAAGCCGTCGAGCAAGTTGCTTTCGCCGACCGAGTGCTCCTTAACAAGACTGACCTGGTGTCCGATACCGAGCTCAAAAC
The DNA here is from genome assembly GCA_012295225.1 of Ostreococcus mediterraneus. NCBI lineage: Eukaryota > Viridiplantae > Chlorophyta > Mamiellophyceae > Mamiellales > Bathycoccaceae > Ostreococcus > Ostreococcus mediterraneus. Next base: position 475,785 of record WMKK01000014.1, read on the forward strand.
CATCGAGACCAGGATCAAGCAAATAAATGCAAGCGCTGAAATCTACCGCTGCGAGCATTCCAAAGTTGATCCGAAACATTTGATTGGAATCAATTCTTTCTCACTTGAGAAGACCTTGAAGATGGATCCCGAATTCCTTGACACGGAGGGCGAGCACGAACACGACCCATCCGTGTCTTCGACGAGCGCGAAATTCGATGGGTACCTCAATATCAATAAATTAGAGAGTTGGATAAGTGACATTATTCAAACGATGGGTGCGGATTTGTTTCGGTACAAGGGCGTGCTTTCCGTCGCAGGTATGGATCAAAAGTTTGTCTTTCAGGGTGTCGGAATGTTGTTCCATGGCAATTTCGTCGACGCCACTTGGGCAAAGAATGAGCCACGCGAATGTCGATTCGTCTTCATCGGAAAGAATTTGGATAAAGGCGCCCTGATCAATGGTTTCATGGACTGCAAGTGCTCCTCCGAGCTTCGCTTCAAAGTCGGCGACGAGGTTCTCGCACAGGTCGGGGCCGACAGCGACGACGGATACGTCCGAGGCGTCATCCGCAAAACCTGGCACTCAGGTAATCCTTACCAAATCGAGCTTCACGACGGTAAGAAAACAAAAGTGTGGGGGCCGATCGATGAAGATGATTTCGTCAAAGCCGCATCCGGCACCGTCGAGGCGTGATTGTTTCCACTTCCACGCGTCGCACCGCAGAAGAATCTTTTTCGCTCGAGACGGATACTGATAATACCGCGAATACGTTGCCGCCGTCGAACGCACGCGACGGCCACGTCCGATGTTTTCAAATTTAATTGCAATGACTCGATATTTAAACGCCACGCGCGCGCGCGCGCTCTGCCTCGAACAGCGCTCGCGTTATCGCGTTACTCACTAACTCGGCGTTCGTGAGCACACTTTATTGGAGCGAATCAACTCGGGCGGCCCGTCGAGACGATCTCCCCGTTCGTCGTCGCTCACCGCCGGGCCGCGTTGTGATAGAAAATCGCGCGTGGTGCCGTTCGACGTCGACGCGAGCGAGGCGACGGTGGTATTCTCGCATCTCTTACCGAAAGCGAACGCGCGGTTGGGCGACACCTTACATGATTCAGCGTGCGTGCGCCGGGGACGAGGGGGGTGACGCACGCGTTCAAGACGCCAGATCAGGCGCGGGGCGAACGGTCGGTGACGTCGGAGTCTGAGCCCCGACCCCGGCCGCGGCGCCGTTCGGGCCGCGGAAGACGATGGGCGACGAGTCGGCGCCCGCCGCGCGTCACGCGCCGACATCTTGACGACATCTCGACGACATCTGTGTGCGTGATGACGACATCTTTATGTGAGATGACAGTTGTCGATTTCGTGTACTGTACTACCAACCACGCGATACACAGAGCGTGTGTCGGGAGTGGCATGTATCGGGAGTATATGTGGTTATACGAGCTCCAATACACAGAGCGTGCATCGGGCGTGGCGCGCGTCGGGCCGCCGCCGCCGCGGTCGACGCCATCGATCGCCTCTTCCGCCGCCGACGACCGCCGGACGACGCCCTTGGACGCCGCGAACGAACGATGGTATTTTCTTGCGCCCACGACGGCGCGCGGCGGCACCGCGTGACGACGACGACGCCGCTGGTGCGTCGCGATGTTGACGACGGCGCGGACGATGCGTCGCTCGGGCGCCGCAGCGGCGCGCGTCACGATCGCCGCCGCAGCGGCGCGCTGACGACGATGTTCGGCACGTTCTCGCTGGGAAAGGTGGCGATGTGCGCGATGTGTGCTGTGGCGGTGTCGTCAACGACGGCACCGCGAGCGACGTTGGGCGGTGGCGTGGTTTTGGGCGCGTACGCGTCTGAGACGACGCCCGCGGAGTTCGCGGCGACGACGAGCGCGACGTTCGTGTCTACGTTTGACACCGATAACAATGGGTTATTGAGTGTGGATGAGATGGATGCGATATTTGAGACGTTGCATGAGCGAACGGAGTATGGAGCGTCGGATGCGCACGCGCACGGGCACGACGACGCGGTGACGTTGACGCCTACGCAGGTGTTCGCGAGCGCCGACGCCAACAACGACGGGGAGTTGTCGGCGGTGGAGTTTGCGAACGGATGCGCCGGGATTCTACGATGCGCCGCTGACGAGGAGTGTGAATTTGACACGTCCACGTCGACCGCGTCGACGTCGGAGTCGACAGGCGCGAGCAAGTATGTTGGGTTCAAGTGCGCCATGGGCGGGGCTATTCTCGCCGAAGCCTTTGTGGGCGGCATGGCGCCAACAGTTCTCGCCAAGGTGCTCACAAGCGCCGTCGACGAAGCGCTCGGGTTGATGAATGCATTTTCTGGTGGTATTTTCCTAAGCGCTGGCTTGACGCACATTTTACCGCACGTCATCGAGGCGAGCGCGAGTGTGACGTGGTCGCCTAAGTCGTATCCTCTGCCTTACGCGCTCGTGTGCTTGGGGTACATGTTGATTTTCTTCGTCGAACGAGTCCTGTTTCACTCGCACGGGCACACATTGGAAGAGCACGACAACGACGAGGAGCACGACGCTGAAGAAGGTGGCAACGCGAATGCAGCCAAGCACTCGCACTCGCACGCTCCCGTTACCGCCCAGAAAGAAAAGTCCGCAAAACCTCGTCGTCGACGAATGAATGACGCAGAGATCGCCCCATACATCTTGCTTGTTGCTGTGAGTTTACACGCCGTACTGGCTGGGGTGTCCCTCGGCGTGCAAAGCACGCGCACGCAAATCACCGCGGTGGCCATCGCGATTATTTCTCATAAGGCTCCGGCGGCGTTTTCCATCGGGTTTGCGTTTCTAAAATCTGGCGTGACGACGTATACACGCATGTGCGCAATTATGTTTGCGTTCGCATGTGTGACGCCGATCGGTATCGCCATTGGCATCGGCATCGGTTCATCATCGCCATTGGCAGCTCTCATAATCGAAGGTTTAGCCGCCGGTTCGTTCATTTACGTCGGCGCCACGGAAATCGCGACGGATGAATTTGAAACTTCCGCCAAAGCTTGCGGGGACAAACACGGATTACAGGCTGAACATATCGCGCATAGTCACCGCGTGCATCAAGCGCCGGACCGTAAGACTCGTTTGAAGAAATTTTTCGCCTATGCCGCCGGCGTGGGAACAATTCTACTCGCCGGCCTCGCCACGCACGAGGATCATGATTGAAACGAATGAAACATTAAACCAAGTAGCGTAACACAAAGTTGTAAGGTTTATTACATTTACGCGAGTTTTCTATGCGGTGGATGCGAGTGTCGACGCCACCACCCAGAATGTAGCCAGTTCCACAAAACGTCGCAGAACTGCTCATGCAGATTCTTACTAAAGCTGTGTATTTTCACAATTGTGAAAAGCGTGCGCAAATGCTATAAATGGAATTGATACAGCACACGGTCTCGAATGGAGCAATAGCGAATTGTCGTTTGACGGGTAAAATCGATGCTCGGTACAGTGGTACGGTACATGGAAGTGGTACAAAATTCGACAAACGCAGCGCGCGCGCGCGCCGCGGGTGAATGGTGGCGATGGTGGTGATACAGTTCGAGGCGTATTAGCCTTTACGGTTCTTGAGACTCTTTTCAGATGTCTTTGTCTTACCATCCTTGCATGGCGGTGATTATTTCTTCAGGACCCGATGGCATGTGCAAAATTTCTTCCATTGCTTTGTTGCCGACATCGTCCTCGTCAAGGGCGTACGCACACGTCAACGTCAGTTGTGATTCGGGACGCGGTAGCTTTGACTCCAAATCTTTCGCTTGTTCAATTTCGACCTTATCCGATTGACGCGATACTGAATCCGCCGCGAATTCTTCAGTCACGTCCATCGTGAACCACGGCAGATCTTCCATATTCATGAACAATTCGGCCAACTCGGTGTGCGCGACAAACGCGCCTTTGGATGCTTCGTTCTGTCGTTTGTTCGTGTCAACTTTCGCGCTCTTCGCAGACTTCGTCTTTCGCTTCTTCGAAGCGTTCGATACATCTAGTTCAGAGCCGGCGACGAAAGTTTCTAGATCTCCGCATGAATCAAACAATCCCAGCTCATCCTTCCGTGCAAAGAGAGTTTCAATATGTTTCTTGTACGCCATCTTAGCCTTAGTACGCCTCAGCTTTTCCGCGGAATGAATGGCTTTGCAAGCGGCACGAATGGCACCTTGAACTTGAGAAGTGTGATAGCCAAAAGCCATAATGGCATTGAAATCATCTTTTGTCGGCGGCGTGCGAATGAAAATCTCTTTTTCTTCAGGCGAAGCATCCGTTGGTGGTGGCGGCGTTACCTCAACCACAATATCTTCCGAAGCGCCGTTCACTTTCCCACATGGACGCATTGTTCCACGGCGTGCAAACCAAAGTCCACAGGCGTTACACAGCGTACGCATGCCGTTGGGACCCCGTCGCATCAGGGGCGTGCTCGCGACGCCGCAGTTTGGATTGGAGCACGTCGCGCTGCACAAGCGTTTCGTGCGCGCTGGTGCCGTCAGAGACGGAATGCGCTCAAACTGACGACGAGTAATCTCTTGTACAATACACACACACGCATCTTCGGCGTTCATCGTTCCGGGGTCAGATTGCGCGATGAGGCGACCGTCACCTTCAAATCCCCACGTAACTTTGTGCACGCCGTGTTCGTCGACAGACGCGGAGAACGGTTCTTCGAATAACAAACCCTTGACCTCGTATTCACGCGGAATAAATACCGTTGGGATAGATGGATCCATGTTTTTAGTTTCCATGGATCTGACGCACAGCTGTATATCCTCATGCGTCAACACCCCCAGGGACGCGATGCGGATTTCAGAGTATAACGCAGTCACGTTCTTCAACTTTGCGCCTCGTATGCGTGACGATGCCTTAACAAACGGTTCCTTGATTGAAACACGCTGACCCAGAATAGACGTTCGAGGACTTCGCCGAAGCGATTCTATTTGTGGATCGTTTGCGACGTCAAACAACTTGCCCTTGTTGCTCGTCGTCACGCTCATCATACCCGTCGTCGTGGTTGCGATCGGAGCCGCCGCCGTCGCCGCCGTTGCCGTCGACTCCTTCTGCGGTAACGATATCGTGGCCCTCATTGTCGCAAATACATCTGTTTCAACCTTAGACGCATTGGCCACGATGTCATGATTCTCAAACGCTTCGCCGCCGTCCAGAGAGCTCTCGCTCCCAAAGCTCCTCACGGTCGTTAAATGCGCCGTCGTCGTCATTTTCAACGTCCGAGCGCCCTCACTCGCTCGCGGAGTTTGAACACACACTTGTGTACTACCAGCACTTAAATCATCCACGCTCGTAGACGTCCTGAGTCCAGCCCGAGTGGTCGCGTTTCGCGCGAGCTTGGCGTAATCCACGTCCAACGCGCTCTGCTCCTCCAATTCCGACGCCAATCGCCCATCCGTGAATAAATTCATTCCACCAATCGTGCCAACCTTACTCGTTTCGTCCATTGTCGCACAAATCTCGCGTGCCTAGGCGATACAAATGTCATTCGTCAGTCGTCAATTGTTCGGCGAGCGTCGCCTCGTCGGCCCCCCTCTACGCCGTCGGCGCAACGTCCTCGTTCGCACCCCTCATCGTCGCGCTCACGCGCGCCTGGGCGTCTCAAACACCGCGACGAAACCCATCGTCGCCGTGTGCGACCCGTGCGCGGTGCACGACGGGCGCAGAGCGCCTCACGCGCGCGGCAACGCCCGCGCGTCTCCGATCGATTGGTGTTCAGCCGCGCCGCGTCAGCATTTCGCAACCTCGCGCGCTCGCGCTCGCGCTCGCGCGCATCGCGCACCTCGATGCGCGCAATCGCACGCGGGATATGATTGACGTCGCCTTCGCGCGGTGTTTAGCACGACGACGATGGTGACGCGCGCGAAGTGACGACGAATGGGGTGTCGGTGCGGCTCGCGACCTTTCGGTGCCGTCGCGTGGTGTCGCGGTATCAACGTCGACGGCGGCGCTCGCGTGGGTGTTGACGGGTTCGGCGCGATGGAAAAACCTATGTCGTCGCGTCGACGGGCGCGAGCGGGGCGAATGCGAGAGCGACGTGCGAGCGCGACGTGCGCGCGAGGTGAGCTCGCGTGGAGAGGCTGGCGGAGCGGCGGGTATATTCGCAATCGTTCTATCGTTTTCGCGCCGCTTTCAATGCACGCGCGATGATTTCAGCACATTCACGTTCGATGTTGACGACGTGCGTCGCGAGCGTTGCGCGAAGGTGCGCGATGGCGTCTTCCGTCGCGCGAGCGGCGTCGACGTCGGCGGGAATATCTTCTGGCGGCTGCGCGCGTCGTTCGTCATCGTCGCCGTTCGGTGCTTCAGGCTTCGCGCGCTTGCCAAACTTGTTCATCGTCGCGAGCGGTGTGGCGCATTTCGCCTCAGAGAGGCCGTGTCGGAGCACGAAATCGACGACAGCATCGTCGCTCGATAAAACGCAACGCTCGCGAACAGCCGCTGACAAGTCTCCCATCGAACCGTCGACGACAAAGGTTCCGTTCGAGTCGATCGTGCGCACGCACCCGACGTCGACGAGAGCGTCAAAAATATGATCCCATGATAGCGCTTGGAGTATGACGTGATGTAAATTCTGTGTGCGCGCGAATGAGACGCGTCGCGGTGAGTGGAGCGCGAAGTGTCACATCGAGCGTACGCGCGACGGGACGGGTGTACGGTCTTTGTTTTGTTCGCGCCGTGTCCACGACATACCTCGTTTTCGATGTGTTTGCGAATGCGTTCACGACCGGGGAATCGTTTTGCATCGGCGTCATAGATGTGTTGCGCCGCGCGAACGACCACGTACGCGGGCAAGACGTGAGTATCCTTCATTCTCGCGACGCGCGTGGTGAATCTATCGAAAGATGCTCGAGCGTTTTGCGCGTCCATATCGACTTTGTGAAATACGTCACAGATGAGTCAAACGTAGTGCTGATGTACGTATTTTACGGTGCACACAACAGATAGCACGATGCGAATGCGTTGGCGTGGCGTGATGTGGCGCGCGGCTGACTGCGATGCGACGAGCTTTGTCACTGTGTCACTTTGACATCGTCGTCAACTTTTCACCTTTACTTTTGTGATTTGTCTGTTACAAGTTCGAGCTATTCAATAAGAGCCACCTTAAAACACGATCGCGCGATCAACCGTTGGCGCACTGGTTGCCCATCGCGTGGCCTTGTGCCATGAAAATTCCAAACGAAGGACACCCCCATCCTGACGTTTGGTCGCAGCGCTCTGCTGTTTTATGTTTACGTCCCTTTGTTGCGAGGAGGAGTGCTCGGTCGCGCACCCATCATCGACCCAAATCCGCCCATGAGCTTACGTTCGGCAGGCTTCAATATCTGGAAGCTGCACATCAAGTTTTCATCTACAGTCATCATCGCACCGGCGTTATCAAACTCTCCGCAATAGTTGGGCGCCGAGAAAACCGTGACAAGCTGCCGCTTTCCGAAAAACTCATACCCATTCTCAACAACCTGATGCGCTCTAACCACTAAGTCAAAATCAAACTTGGCGAGGAAATCGCCAACAACATCGGTCCCGTACGTATACGATACCCCGCGGTCGTTCTCGCCCCAGCCCTGAATATCCGCGTCTGGGTCGCTCCACAAAAAGTCGCACAACATTCCCATGTCGGGAATGTCCGTCGGCCGTTTGATTTGAACTATTTGCTGTAGATCCTTCAACTCCGGACTCGGCCCGCCGTGAATGCAAAAGATCTTTTCATCCACGATGGCTGCAAACGGAAGGCAGTTGAACACGTCACAGAACACGCGCCACAACTTGATGTTGTACCGTCTCTTACACTCGTCATAAAAACCGTAAATGCGCGAAATCGAGTTGCACTCGTGGTTCCCTCGCAACAGGAAAAAGTTTTCTGGATACTTCACCTTGTATGCCAACAACAAGCAAATCACCTCCAAGCCTTGCTTGCCGCGATCGACGTAATCGCCCAGGAACAAATAATTCGCCTCTGGGGGAAACCCGCCGTACTCAAACAGTCTCAACAAGTCCGAGTATTGCCCGTGCACGTCACCACAAATCTTCAACGGCGCCTCCAGTTCAAGTAAGCACGGTTGTGCCAAGAAAATCTCTCTGTGTACCGCAAAACCGGGGTAAAAAATTCATCAGTCAGTCGCGTCGTCGTCGCTCGTCGTATACGCTCAGCGTCGCGTAGCGCGCTCGCGTCCCCTCTTCTGTCATACCCTCGTCACGCGCCGCGCGCAAATCACCATTCGCACCGAGCGCACGAGCACACCGTTGAGCCCCGCACACACGCGCACACGCCGCGCCGACGCGCACGAACCCGCCCGCTGCTCGATCGGCGTCGCGCCCGCTGACCCTCTCCACCACCTTCACACGCGCGCATTTCACCCCTCGCCGCGTACGCACGCGCACTTTCCCGCGCACAGACCCACGCAACCGCACGCACGAGTTCCACTCCATATTCCCCGCCCATCACCCGCACCGAACCCGCGTCGCGCGCGCGTCACACGTCGTCGATCTCCACTCGCGCGCCTCGACCGCGCGCACGCCTCGCGTTCGCATCGAATCGTCCCAACACGCACCTCGCCGCCGCGCACAGCGCTCTGATCTCGCCCTCCGCCAATTGCACCGTGCGATTATTCGGTTGTCCGCGCACGCTCAACAACCGTTCGATCACGCTATCGACGTCCAGCGTGGTGGTCATGATTGACGTTGGTGATTCAAACGTTTACGCGCGAATCGATTCGTTCGGGTGGTAATCTTTCGTCGTCGTCGCTGCGGCGGCGCAGGCGAACGTCGATAACGCGCGGAAAGTGTGCGCGTGAAATGCGTCGACACACCGCGCGTGCGAGCGGAGCGCGATCGAACTCGCGTCGCGCGTAGCGACGGGGTGTGCGGAGCGCCGCGCGCGGGACGGCGAGGACGGGGACGGGGTTGAGACGTCGGATGTCCGAAATTTGAAAAGGGGCATAGTGTGAGGTGACATATGACTATGTGTATGATTTATGATGTGCATACAGGCGCGCGCAGTCTACGCCTCGGGACACCGCGGAGGAGGAGGAGGAGGACGACGACAGAGATGACGCGACGCGATGGATGATTTTGAGTTTAATTTTACTTTATAGACAATTCGATCAAAATTGAACACGTGAAACAACAAAATGACTCGACTGACGCGGACGCGGAAAATTTGGACCGTCGAGACGCGCGCGCGGAGACGCGACTGACGGGACGCGAGAACGCGCCGTGTGTTATGGTCGTAGCGTTCATGGTGACACGCTGTAACACACTCACATATCATATTTTAACACATGTCACCCCCAGTGGCTTGGGAGTTGGACAACGCACCGTACATGGGCGCTTGCTTGGCGTGCGCGCGCTTGGTCGAGCGGCGGCCAAAGACGTACCCAACGAGCGCGACGACGGCGACAAGCGCCGACACCGTGGCCGTGTTGGCGTAGAAATCTTGCGACATGCCGTTCGTAGACGCACCAAGGGCGTAGTGAGTGTGACCGAGCGAACTCGGGCCGTCCACGGTCTTGATTTTCATCGCGAGCTGCTTGGCGGTGCTCACCTCGGCGTCGCGTTCGGTAGCCTTGACGGTGGCTTCAATCTTGGCGGCGGCGGCTTTTGAGAACAAATCGTTGAGCTTGGAGTTCGCAGATTCAGCGGCAGCCTTGACTTTTTGCAAAGCTGCTTCGGCTGCAGCCTTGGCGGCGGCAGCGTCGGCGACAGCTTCCTTGGCCGAGTCGACGCCGGATTGCATGAGTTCGGCGTTTTCGCGCGAGGCGTCGGTACCGTCGCTAGCAGCCTTTGCAGCCGCAGCCGCAGCATCGGCTTCAGCCTTGGCGGCTTCAGCCTTGGTGGCGGCCAAGTTCTCAATTTCTTCTTGCAATCTTTCTTCGGCAGCTTCAATTTCCGATTCAGCAGCGTCGACTTCGGCGGTAGCCTCCTTGGCGGCGAACTCGGCTTCATCGGCGGCTCGGTCGGCTTCATCGGCGGCTTGTCTCGCGGCGTCTGCCTTTTTGTTGACGGCTTCTTCGGCAGCTTGTTCGGCAGCTTCAGAATCTTGTTGAGCACGGTCCGCAGCAGCCTTTTCTTGCGAATCCTGCTCATCGACAATCAACTTACCGTCGGTTCCGATTTTAACGGCGCTGGAGACGTCATTCCCGCCAATGATTGCCTGGGCATCCTTCTCGGATTTCTCTTGAGCAGCCATTTCGTCGGCAGCATCTTGAACAGCGTCTTGGTTTGCTTTTACGGCAGCAAGTTTTTTCGCTTCAGCAAGAGCATCGTCGGCTTTGGCTTTCGCCTGTTCCAGCGCCGCCTTGGCCGCGTCGAGCACCGCCTGAACCTTCGTTCGTTCGGCGTCAGCGTCGTCGCCCGCGGTCGCCGGCGCTTCGGCGCTGGATGCTTCATCGTCAGCTTGGTTCGCGTCGGCATCTGCCTTGTCCGCGAGCTCGCTGAGCGCTTCGGCTTCAGCTTTCGCCTTGGAGTCGCCGTTCGCGGCGGCTTCCTTGGCGGCTGCGAGCTTCTTCTTGAGGTCGGCGGCGTGCTCACGAATCTGCTGCGCCATCGCCCGCTTCTCCTCTCGCTTGGCGTTGCGCTGAACATAATCATTCTTAACCTTATCATCCGCCATTTCCTTCACCGCCTCAAGCTTCTTCTCCAATCTTTTCACAGCAGCCTCAGCCTTGGCCGCTTCGAGCGCCGCGGCTTTGGCCTTCTCCGCCGCGGCTTTGGCCTTTTCCACGACGTCCCCCGCCGACGACGCCTGCCCGAGCCCGAACGCCTTCATGAAACGAACCATCACGAAATCACACCTAAAACGCGCCCACGCGATCAGCGAACACACCTCTCTCGGTCAGTCGTCGTCGCGTTCGCGCGCGCACGCATCAACACCATCGCAACACCATCATCCTTTCGCGTCCCATCGTCCCATGGTCGCGCGTCTCTCGATCGCGAATGCGCCGATCGCGTCGTGTTCATCACGCACCCGTGTCGTTCGTCGCGATCGGTGCGTCGAGTGCGCGGCGGCGCGGTGTGCCGTCGTCGTCGTCGTCGTCGTCGTCGTCGTCGTGGCGTTCCCACGGGTGGCGCCTCGGTCAGTCGTACTGTGCGCGCGCGATCACCATCATTATCGGGTGATGCGTAATATAGGGCGCGATCCGCCATGTGATCGTGCATGCGTGTGTGTGTGTATGTGATTTATGGTAGTGATGGGGGATTTTGCTGTCATATATGAGAAGGCCATCCATCGGGCGATGGGCGCGACGTCGGCCGGCACACGGCGCCGCCGCGCGTCGCGGTCGTCGACGGCGCGATGAGGGACGACGACGACGACGACGACGACGACGACGGTCGTCGCGACGCGTTCTCGGCGCGCGCGGTGGATGCGCTCGCGCTGTGTGGGTCGGTGGGCGCGCGCGCGCGGGACGCGGCGCGACGGTTAGGCTGCGGGGCGTCAGCCGCGGGTGCGGCGGCGACGCGTGGCGCAAAGGACGACGACGACGACGGTGGCGATGCGCGTGATGGTGATGGTGCGCGCGTGGCGCGCGTCGTTCGCGCGTTTCATCGCGCGTTCGTGCGTCGAGACGTTGGGTTTGGTGCGAATGTCTCTCTCGCGCGGTGCGGCGTCTCGGGCGAGACGGACGCCGGTGGAGGCACCGCTGAGGACGCAGATGCGATTGACGTCGCGGCGTGGGGTGCGTGTGCGTCGTTTGAGGCGTTTGAGGCGCGCGCTTTGGCGCCGGAGTCGAGATTGGTGGCGGTGAAAGCGGTTCGCGCGCGCGCGCTCGGCGTCGCGTGCGAAGCCGCGTGGGAGTTTGAATTGACGGATTCTGCGCACCAGGCGTTGGCGTGCATCGCTGCGGCGCGAGAGCGCGGTGCGACGACGCAGGATGTGAATATTGCGACGTCATCGAAGGGTGGCGATCACTTGATTAAGACTCTGATTGCCGCGGATTTAGTGTTTCTGCGCAAGTCGACTGGGGACGACGGCGCGGGCGCGGCGTCGAGTAATTTGGTCTTTCTAAAGCGTTACCGCGGCTCCGCCATCAAGGCTGGGATGGGCAAAAATTCTAAAGCGGATTACCTCGACGCGCTCGTGCGGGTGTTGATAGAATGTGAGAATGGTGTGGCGTCTACGAGAGACGTGCGCGAGACGCTCAGGGCGTCGTTTGAGTCGAGCGATTTGATGCGCGGGCGCTCGGAAAAGGCCAAGACAAAGGTGTTCAACGCGGCAAAGAATGAGTTAATCGCCGCCGGGTGCATTGAACCAGTGCTAAGTCACGAAGGTTTAGAGGCGTTACGATTTATCAAGCCATACGTAGCGCAGTCGGCACATGATGCCCAGTACGCCGAGGTTGGCGCCGACGCCGTCGATCCGAGTCGATGGACGGGCGGAGGTCAGCGCGGAGCGTTCATCGTTGAGCAAACGTTTGAAACGCAATTCGCTGAGCGTGTACGTCAGTATGGAAGCGTAGGTTTAGCGGATATCGTTCGCGACTACGACGTCGGGCCTCGCACGTTGGAGAAGCGTTTGATGAAGATGTGCGACGAGGATAAATTGATTCGCAAGGTTGTCGTGCAGCACGGAAAGCAGAAAATGACGCGCTACGCGAGCGTAAGCGACGATAGAGACGAGAATAAAGACAAAGATAAGGATGCCATTATCTCGGACACAGAACGACGATACGCCATTCTTCTCAAGGCGTTGCGCGAGGAGGGTTTCTTGTACGTGAATCGTCTGAGCTCGTGGCTCGCCGTCGCCGAAGGCGGTTTGTATAAAAGAGTCGACAAGAAAATCATTCACAGTCTCGTGGATGAATTAGTCGCAAATAATGAGGCTTTCGTGCATTCGCTGTCTTGGGGCATAACCGAAAGGTTACCGGATATGATTTTGTTTCATAGCGACTTTCCATTCAATCCCGCGACGGATGGCGCGTTTATCGAATCGCTCAAGGCGGATATTCGCTCGCAAGAAGTCGCGGTGCGACAGCCGCTATCGAAAAAGCTTGGGTTGAGTGAAACGGTTAATATCACACCCATTCCAAAAGCGCTGCCAGCGCCGTCATCGTCAGCACATGACGATGGCGACGCGCCAAACGCCGATAGGGCGTTGGATGTCAGCAATCGCGGCGGGTATAGAACGCTTCACAACTTTCACGCCATCGGTTTGGGTTACGTCAAAGCGGGTGTCGTGCGTTTAGAGATATTTCATTTGTATTTGGTCAAGAGCGTTTTCGAAGACCGCAAGGCGCGAGATGGTGGAATCGATCCCGAAATTCTCGACGGCGCGATGCCGATTTCGATGTACATCAAAGTCATCAATAGCGTCGAATCAAAGCGCATCGACGTCGAAGATTTAGAGCACATCAAGCGCGAGGCGTTACTCGGGAAACTTGTTCAAGATTTATCTCGCGAATTGCGAGATCGCCTGTGCTCGTCGCACTTGATGTCGAGACTAACCAAGCGTTTGACGGAGATGGGACTATTATACGAACATCCGACGTACGACACCGAGACGCGGCACATCATCATGACGTTACGCATGAATAAAATTGCGCGGTTTCAACGCGCGCCAGGCGAAGGCGTTGACGAAGACGACGCCGATGTGTGGAGCGAGGCATTTGATTTAACCACCGTTCAGAGCGCACACGCGTATTGGAATGCGCTCGAAAAAGCTTTCAAAGGTCATCCTGCGATGGATACTGCGGTGCCGGCGTCCACCATGTCCTATCCGCGGCTCACGTCGACGCGTTCGTGGGTACGAAAATGGGCGCTCGGGTTGGACAATTGCATCATCCTTATGAATCGTCTTCAAGAAGCTTGGAATACGTTGATTGAATTATTGCTGAAAGGTGCTAATGCCTGGGTTGAAGGCGTGGAAATCACCCCCGACCTTGTGGCCATCGCCATCGCTGAGTTGTCCACCGCTGGCTTGCCCGCCGAGGACGCGTTGCGCGTGGAGCAACTCGCGCAAGATCTCGGCGCTCCAGATGATTTGAGTCACATTAAAAGCACGTGGCGTGATTACTGCTATGCACAAATTTGTGCCGCTAACGACGCGGGCGTGGTTTCGTCCGTGGTTGCGAGTAACGCGTTGAAAATGTACTCACGGTACTCGAAGATTCGGCTGTCTCGCCGGGCGCCGCATCGTGCGTTGTTGGCGCAGCGCGAAAACGTGCTCGGAGACTCGACACGCGCGAATCGATTGGCAAATATTGGCGATGCTCGCGCCCGCAAGGGAAGTTCTACTGCTGTATCATTGCCAGATGATGCGAGCGATGAAAGTGACGGTGATTTTGATCAATTTCCATCCCATCGCAAGCGCTTTGTGTTCAAGCAGGCTGAGGATGAATTTTTGGTGTTTTCTATGATTCGTTTCATCGCGTTGTCGGGCCCGAACACGTTCCGTGCAGAGAAGCGAGACTATCGCGCTGCGGTTGTATACGCTGATCCAATGTGGCGCTCGCGGTATCCACACGTCAAAAAGCGGGCCGTCGTGAAGCGTTGGCGACAGCTCACGGTCGACGACGGCGAAGACAATGAAGACGAAGACGACGTCAATAATGCGAGTCGCCACGACGCCATCGTGCGCTTTGGGTCGGAGTTTTACGAACGCGGCGCCAAAGCTCGACGAGAGCACGCATTGCCACACACGCCAGTCCCCGCGCCGGCGACTGAGGAAGAAGCCGCGTATTGGGACGACGTGTGGGATTGCACCGGGAAATGGTCGGAAGGCGTCGCCAAGCAAGTCTTACACGCCACGCGAGAAATATTGAAAGCCTATCCGGTGACTTATCCCGTGCTCAAGCGCGATTTACCAAAACCACCGCGAGTTTCTCGCGTTCGACCAAAACGCGAAGAAAAAGTCCGTCGATTACGCGCGGGACGCGATCTCACCGAAGCGGATGACGACATCATCCTCGCGCGTTTAGCTCCAGTAGCGTTTCTGCGGCGACGCGCGATTACGTTTCAAGATGAAAGTGATGACTCTGCCGATGATGATTCTTCAAGCGACTACGACACAGAGTCTGAAGACGAAGCGCACGGTCGTGCATTTGTCAAAATCGAAGACGTTCCGTCGTACTACACCGGCGCCATTGACGCGCAGTTGCGATTGTTGGATGTAGGCGACGACGGCGCCAAGAGCGTGAAATGCGTCACGCCGAGCGGGCCTCAAGTCTTGGCGCTCGCTCGTGCCCTCGTCGCTGGTCGTATTTCTATGTCAACGTGCGGGCAATCTACGGCGAGCGCGCTTCCGTTTGCGTTTCGAGATGGCTTTAATTCCAACGACGCCAGTCACATTTTGGCGGCTAACAACGACGCGGCGAACATGTTACACAGCGTACGCATCGACGTGCGCGAAGACAATGTTGCGAGCTCGGATGACCACGTAGCTCGCGTTGCCGCCGTCGGCTGCCTTCTCGACGATGACGTGGCGTCATCAATTCTCCGAGACGCGTGCGCGCGCGTCGTCGCGGCGCGTCAAAGTGCCAAAGCCGACCGAGCCGCGAGTCATGCTGGGCTCACATTCCTTGACATTCTCAACGAACTCCGCGCATCGAGCGATGCAGAGGTGACATTAGCATCACGAGGTGCTTCAGGCGCGCTCGCCGCTCGCCGAGCGATCGATGACTTGATGCACTCTGGCGCGATTCGCGCGCGAGGCCACGGCCGAGCCGCCGACGCGTCGTACTACTATGCCGCCGATGAAGAGACCGCCACCGCCGCCGACGACGACGATGACGACGCGTCGTGCGCTCGAGCGACGCTCACTGTCATCATTCGCCACCCAGGCATTTCCGAATCCCGCATCATCATCGCTCTATCGGCATTCTTCCCCTCCGCGCGCGTCGGATCGGCGTTGCGCTCGCTCGCTCGATCCGGCGCCGTCTTCGCGCGCGCGAGCGAACGATTCGCCTCCATCATCCCTCGCGCGTTCGGCGGCTCCGCCGTACGCGATGCCGCAAATACCATAGAACTCTTTTACTTCCCAGCGCCATCTGGCGCCGCCGTCGCGCGTGACATCTTGATCACATAGACGCCGAATGTAACGAACACAGTGTACCGGTAGATTTGAATCGTCACTTTTTGACGCACGCGCTTCATGCACGCCCGAACCCGCCGCGCGGTGAGCCGCACGCACGTCGCCCTCGAACGCGCGCGCGATGAAAAGCTCCACGCACTCGCCCGCGCCGCGGCGCCAGATGCGCGAAAGGTACGACGACGACGACGGCATCAGATGGATGGACTGACACCGACGCAGCGACGCGCGTGCGCAGAGTACATCGCCGCCAGTATTCACGACGACGCGCGCGACGCGCGCGACGACGACGAGAGCGCACACGACATGACATCCATGTTGACGTGTATGCATTGCCACACGAGCGCGGATGCGACGCGGTTGGTGTTTAAGTCGTTTGAACTTGTCAACGCGTGGACGCGATGTCGCGCGTGCGGGCGCGTGGCGCACGCGCGATGCGCGCTCGGTGACGTGCGCGGGTCGTCGTTTACGTGTGCGCGATGTTGTGCGCGTGATGATGGTGGTAGTCATGATGTTCGTCCGAAACGATTGCGGTTTGAGGATGACGATGATGCGCGTGACGATGGTGACGCGGACGAGGATTTCGCGATTGCAATGTGAAATGTTGCATGGACAACGGGATGATATAATAATAACGACGGGTATACGTCATGATGTGGTGATATTGACACGATATGTAATAAATATTTGAATGAAGAAGAAGCACTGGCGGCGATGGCGCGGCGTAGTATATGTTACACGAAGACAAAGACAAAGAAGACAAAGACGTCTGCGCCCGAGCGATTAAAACGCAAATCGCGCCTTTTCGATGGCGCTCTCCATCATGGATGGTGGACGACGCGGCGGCGGGTACGGTCCCACACGCATCTTTAACGCCAAGGCATTTAACTTTTCACGCACGATGGCGCATAACGCGGACGCCACGGCGAGGGCAATGGTCATCTTCATCGGCGCGGCGCGGGCAAACGCTCCAGTCGCCGCCGCGAGGGCGACGAATGTGAGCACGCGTAAAATCTTGCGCGCCTTGCCAATGTTCGCCAACGCCGTCGCACACGACTTGCAATTCTTCGTGTGCGAGTGATACCGATCGAGTAACGCTTCACGAGACGTTTCTTGCGGTGGTAATGCGGTGGACATACCCTTTGGCCACGCCGGACCGCCGTTCGCGATTTGCGACGTCCATTTACGAAACGCCGACACGTACACGTCGGCTTTCGTCGGCATGTAACACGATTGCGCGTACGACTTCCCATGCACCGTTCGATCGATTTCAATCAATCGTTCTTGCTTGTGTAAGAAGATTTGATCATCTTCTAAAATAGCGTTTTGATTAGTGTGGGAAAACCACTGCGGGTACAAGCCAAAGATGAGCCGAGGCAACGCGGCTTTAAAGATGAATGGGAAACGCGCGAGCAATCGGCATCGTCCGGGCGTGGTGGGCACGGCGTACACCACGGTGAGCGTGGTGAACGTCGGTGTGCGTAAGGTGTGACGCATCAACGTCGGAGCTTTGAATTCGGTGTATTGCGTACCGTATTTACCTTTACGCGGACCCTCCTTCCACTCGCCTTCGAAACCGCGGGCGGTGACGCCTTCGGCGCTCGTGAGTTCCAAATTCACCGGCGTCGCGTTCTCTCGCTTGCCCACCGAGTTGTGATGAGTGAACGGCACGTGACTGACATCCATGACGTTTTCTAAAAGCGTGCCCCAATCCATGGGGAGGTCACGGAAAATATCCTGACACACGCACTCGGGGTTGTCGTATTCCGGCACCAAGGGTAACTCTGGCAACGCCGCCACGTCTGGAGCTTTATCCTTTGACGTCGGGTACACCCACATCATCCCCTGCGCTTCCCGCACGTGATACGCCGTTACACACGACCTAGGCGATTTCAACGCTGTATCCAACCCAACGCCCGGTTCAATTTGCGGAATCGACGTGCACGCGCCCTCGCCCGTAAACGTCCACCCGTGATACCCGCACTCGAGCTCACCCTTTTCATTCACACGCCCTTCGCTCAGCGGCACCAAACGATGGGGGCAACGATCAGCCACGCATTGCATCACCCCACGCGAGTCTCGCCAGAACACCAACGGTTCTCCGAGCAACGTGAATTGATACGGCGCGTCCGCTTCGACGTCAGACGTAAAGCACACCGGGTACCAGCACGCGCGCCAATCGAACGACTTTTCCGCGTCGGCATCGCGCACGGGCGTGTCCTCGGTGGTTTGTAACGCGCGCGAGACGTGCGAAGGTGGCGTCGACGGCGACGGCGTCGCGCGCGGTCGCGACGGCGATGCGCATGTCGGCGATGCAATGCGCGCACTTTTACGAATCACCGTCATCGATGCCATCCATGGCGACGACGCAGTCGCTGCGCGCGCGCAGGCGCGGTGGCGTCGAGCGACGCGAGACGACGACGGCGTCGACGGCGGCGCGGTGCGCATCGCGCGGTGGGCGAACGCCGGACCCGCGGATGCACGGACGAGCATCGCGGTGCGAGGGTGAGAATGACGTCACAGCGTAACACGAATTCGTCCTCGTCGACGGTTGACTCGCGTGCTCCGTGCTCGGTGCGCGTGTGCGTGCGTGCGCGTACGTGTGCGTGCGATGGGGTCGACGCCGTCCAAGCCCGAGATCAAGCGCGCGCCGAACGGGGCGCCGTTGAACGACGATGGGACGCCTAAAAAGATGTGCTGCGCGTGCCCGACGACGAAAAAGGCGCGCGATGAGTGCGTGGTGATGCAAGGGGAGGAGAGCGGTGCGTGCGATGGGTTGATTGAAGCGCATTTGAAGTGTTTGCGCGCGGAAGGGTTCGATGTGTGAGACCTCGGGGCGGTGGATTGATCGCGCGGCGTCGTAGTCAAAGTCGTAGCGGTGCTATAAAAAAATGTAGTAAGTTCTTTCTTGTGCTCATCAAAGTTCGTCGCGCCCGGCGCCGGCGATGATACGGTCGAGGGTGCTAAGTTCGGCGTCTAACGCCGCGACGGCGCTTTCGTCGCACGCTTGAGGGGTGAATAACGTCGCCGAGTATTCGCAACGAGACGGCTCTTCGACGTCGGCGAGCGCCTCTCGATCGCCACATTTGAGCGTGAGGGATAGCGATCGATTCGGTCCGTTCCAGCACGTTGCACCGTTGGTGAATTTTAACATCATGTCCCCGGTGAGTGGTGAAATTTCGACGCCATCGGTGTTGGTGCCGAGGCGCACGCTGTCTTGGTGCGCTTCGCCGAATGGACACGCCTTGTACACGTACTTTTCAATTTTCACCTCGAAGCATTGCTGGCGTAAACTTATCAACACATCGTCGGGACCGTAATTACGGTTAACACTAGCGCGAACTTGGTCGATTTGCGTCTGCAAGGCGTCGACGGCGCGCTGTTGCTTATCAAACGCGTCCCGATGCATCGTGGGAAACGCAGGGGATGTCAAATCGGCGCCGGCGTCCGCGTCCTTCTTGGCGAGTCGAGCACGCTGCAACGCACGCTTCGCGCGCGCGAACAAGGCGCTAAATTTCGACGTCTTCGTGTCTTCTGCGGACATGGGATCGTCCACCACCACATAGTCCTCGTCTGCATGGTCGTCGTAGTCTTCGTCCTCGTCGTCGACGCGCGTCGATTCCGACTCGTCGCTAATCCACTGTCCCGCAATGCGCTTCCCGCGCTCCTCCGCGGTTTCCTCCGCAGTTTCCTCTGCGGCATCATTTTCGCGCGCACGCTCGCGCTCACCGTCGTCATCGCGTGCGTCGCCATCGGTGTTTGCCTCCGTTTCCTTCTCCTCCTCCTCGGTCGATTTCGTCTCTTCGGCTTTTTTCTCCTCGAGCAGGCGCTCCTTCTCCCGCATCTCACGCTCTAACGCCTCCTCTTGTTCCTTTGGCGCACGCAATACCTCGAGTGCGCTATGTGCCTTGTCCATCTGCCCTTGCAAATCCTGTAATTCTGTCTCCATTGTGCGTCGGTCATCTTTTGCGTAACGACTCGCCTTGGCTTTCGCCTTGACGCCGCGTCTCGCCGCGCTCAACGCGTTCACCAACTCCGCCCGTCTCGCCTTGGCCGCCTTCGTGCACGTATTCTCACACACAACACCACCATTCTGCGCGGTGTCGTACTCGTCGCTACCGTCGCAGCAATCGCAAACGCCGTCGTTTACGCGCGAGCTCGGGACGCGCGTCGGCGTCGAACCGCGGTTGACGCAATACATTCCCTTCGTCGTCGCCGCCTCGCCCGCGCCAGCGCACGCCGACGTCCCGGGCTCATCGGTGCCATCATCACAGTCGCAATAGTCGTCGTTCACGCTCGTGATGGCGATCGTACGGGTGCCAGAATCACAGGTAAACGTCGTCGCGTCCCGAAGCGCCGAGGCTTGGGCTGGATCAAATCCGCGCAAGATGACATGGCTAGGCTCGGTTTTCGCGAACGACGTCGACGCAGAGGCGCACAGGGCGATGAATGAAACGAGTACGCGCGCGATAGACATGGCGCGGCGATCCGTCGCGCGCGGCGGCGGCGCGGTATGAAGGTTTGGACTCTATTAAAACAACCAACGCTTTCTTCGCTCTACAACTACGGTTGCGGTGGATATTGATAGCTTTGCTGCGCGTACGCATTCGTGGCGGCGTTAGGATCGTAACCAAGTTGTGCGTAGTATTGCTGCCACGCAGCGTACGTCGCAGGATCCATCTGCGGCGCGATGGTGGCGGCAGCGGCGTTTGGATCGTACGGGGCGCCGTATCCGTAAGCGTACATGGGCGGCACCGCCGGCGCGGCTTGCATGTTGACTTGATTCATTTCGTCGAGCAATTGGTGCACGAGTTCGACAGCTTTTTTCACTTGCGCGGGTGTACCGATTATGCGACACTGGTCGCCCGCCTTGCATCCATTCGCGCCGCGTTCGATGTCGATGGACACTCCGGTGGTTTCACGAAGTTGACGAATCGTCGCGCCACCCGGACCAATAATCGCCCCCGCCTTGTACGCGCACGGCACGACTTCTTCGACGATAGTGACGCTCCCGCCTTCGGCGCCGCCTTCGACCCAGGAATCAGCGATGATTTTTTCTACGAGAGTCTTCGCGGCGTCGACGCGATCCCCTGGGCCAGTAATCACGACTTCCTCCACGTCGCGCATGACTTCAATGCGGCAGTTTGTTTGCTCTTTCAACGCCTTGATCGTGAGTCCGGCGTTACCAATGATGAGACCTGAACGCGCTTTGCAATTGACGCGCACCGTTCGAGGCCCCTTGGTGCGTAAAAATTCATCTAAGCTCGCCTTGGCAAAGTCAATCTTTTCTCGCGAGCCTTTAATCTGCAACTTGCCTTCGCCACGAACGACTTGAATATCAGTGCCTATTTCCGCTTGAAGCTTGCGAATCGTCACACCGCTTGGGCCAATTATTAAACCTTCATGCTTGACGTCGATTGGGTAGAATTCTGTCAAGTACGTCACCTTTTTTGCCGACTCGCCGTCGCTGCCGTCGCTTTGGCGAACCGCAGTCTCAGCCGTCTCAACCGCTTGCGCCTTTGAAGACGACAGCGGCGGTGGAACATCCCGTATCTCGCGAGCCGACGCAGAAACCGTCGATACTACCGGAGGAGGCGCTTCCATTAACTCCGCCGCCTTGGCTCGCGCCGCCTCAATCGCCTTGCTCGCCTCTTCTTTCGCCGTCGAACTCAACGCGCGCATCATTTCAATTTGTTTATTTAACGCCGTCGCCTTTACATCTTCCACGCGAACCACCCTAGGCGTGTCACGCGTCGCATCACTCGCCCCTAATCGCTCCTCACTCCCCGCATTCGTCGCCCCGGTCGCATTCGTCGCCTTCGCCGGCTCGCCTTTGTCCCAACGCGAACCGCGCTCGCGACGCTCGCGCCGTCCACCAGACCCGTCTCTCTCTCTCCGCCTCTCTCGCCGTTCGCCGGATGCGCTCGAACTTCGTCTTCGGCGTCTCACACGATCGCGTGACCTCGACCGCGATGACCGACGGCGATGATGACCGCGAGAACGCGAACGCGACCGACGGCGGTCCCGCCTCGACCAGTCTCTCGACCGCGACCGCGACCGCGACCGCGACCGGCGGTGCGATGCGTGACGACGACGACGGCGACGATCACCGTCATCGTCCTCGTCATCGCGGCTTCTTCGACGACGTCGCACATCGTCATCCGCACCAGCGTCGTCTTTACGCGTCACGTAATCTTCTGCATCATCGTAATCTGTACGCCGACGTCTCGAGCGCGACCGCGACCGCGACCGCCTCGACGCGCTCGGCTCGCCCCGACGCCGACGGGCGTCATCCACCGCCCGGTCTTCGCCGCGGTCGTCGCGGTCGACGTCGACGTCGACGGCGCGCATGGAATGCATGCGAGTGCGCGCTCGACAATGGCGCGCTCGACACTTCCTCGCGCTCGCCATGCGCGCCGGCACAGCCGGCGCCGACGCCGGCGACGCCGAACGCTCGGCGACGCCCATCGTCATCGTTCGCGGTCGGCGGTACCGGGATCTGCGCGCGCGCGGCGACGGAGCGCGCGCGAACGCCGAGGCGGATGCTCGAGCGCGCGCGACATCGACGGCGCGAGATTCGAGGCAGTGGCGCGACGACGCGGCGTTTCGTGCGATCGAGGACGACGGCGAGGGGTGTGATGATGCGCGCGCGGTCGATGCGCGGCGGTCGATGGGCGGTGACGACGAGGGCGGCGACGAGGCTGGGGCGTAAACGTCGTCACTCGCAGCCTCTCGAGCGTCGGCGCGCGCGTCGACGGCATGGCTTTCGCAGCGGCGACGCGCATCGATGCGAGCGCGTCGACGTCGTCGGCGTCGTCGCGTGTCGCGTCGTCGTTGCGCGACGGTGCTCGGCGACGAATGATGCATCGATGCGCGTTGACGGCGGTGAACGCGCGCGAGGGCGACGAAGACTTTGCGTCGGTTGAACGGTGGGGCGTTCGCGCGGTTCGACGCGCGGATTTCGACGGAGTGGTGCGTGGCGAAGCGTATAGGGGAAACGCGCGCGTTTTCAATCGCGGTGTGCGAATGCGAGCGGTGTCGTGTACAACGTGGACGTGTAAATCTAACCTTTTGCGTGTGCGTCGCTTTACGCTTTTTGCGTTTGTTTTCCTTTGCAGCTCAAAACGTGCGCAAAGAGTGGCGTGGATTGGTCGCCCGCGGCGATATTAGACGATTGCGAGAAAGCCGTGAGCTCTCCGGCGTCGTCACTCACAAAAGTTTTAGTCGCCGTGCCCGCGCCGGGAGAAGCACAGGAATCTAACCCGCGCGCCATCGGCGCCGTCGGGTTTTGCGTCGTCGTCGCGGGCGAGACGCAAGTGACGCAAATCGCCACATTGCCTAGCATTCGCCGGCGCGGACTGGGACAGCGCATGCTTCGAGCACTCATAGGTATCGACCCTCGATCGGTGGCGGTGCTCGAGGTGAAATCTACCAATGAAGCGGCGTTGGGCATGTACGTAAAGTGCGGGTTTGCCGAATCCAACCGACGCCGAGCGTACTACGCCGACGGCTCGGACGCGATATGCATGATTCGCGAGCCCGAAGAAGCGCCCGTGAGCACGCGTGAACTCACGCGATTACTCGCTGGGTTACCCCGCGATCGAGCGCGCGCGGCGCCGCCGCCATTACCTGAGAGAGAAGCTGCGGAGGTTCGGCCCGTCGTCGACGTCCCGCGAGAGCAAGCGTTCATTCGTTCATCCGACGAAGACGGCGGGTTTAAAATGCGCAACCGAATCCGTCGCAAATAAGTGTACAAATTACAAATGTTACAAACGCTACCACTACCACCACTACAGCTCATCGTGCGTGGACGACGCAGGCCACGAGTTGCACGCTCCCGTCGCCGACACGCACGCGAATTCCGCGACGTCATTCGGCCCGCGCGCGAACGCCTCATTCTCAATCGCATCTTTCACCCCTTCCGCACCGAACGCGTCGCGACATCGCGACGAAAGCATCGAATCAAACCCTTCGATCGCATCGTCCTCGCACGCGTCGTCAATGACGCGCGTAATTTTAAGCTCGCTTCTCCCGTGCGTCATGCGTCTGCCTCGCGACGCCGCGCCCAACGCCGAGCGCAACCGCGCATCGACGTCATCGACGCCCTCGAGCGCGCGCAGGCGAGACACGAGTGCGGTTGTGATCGCTCGGCATTCCGCGCACGACAAACGCGCGTCGGCGTCGGCGTCGACGGCGGCGACACTTTTCACAAGGAATGCTTGGACGCACATGATGATGATGACATTGACGACGACGACGCAACAGCGCGCGCGCATCGCGCGTCGTCAAGCGCCGACGATGCGCGGTGCGTGTGCCCACCTATGCGTGCTCTGCGCGCGCTCGACGGCGACGACGAGGACGCGCGCGGCGTGGGTGATTATGACGCCAGCTGTCGCTCGAATGATTCAAATCACACGCCTCAAACGTTGACGCGCAGGGCGACGCGCGTGCGCGCACGGTCGCACGCAGGGCGACGCGCGCGCGCGATGCGCGATGCGCGTGTGTCGTCGTCGTCGTCCCGGAGCGACGGGCGCGCGGCGTCGGGGAGGCATGCGGCGTCGCCGATGAGCGCGACATCGCATTCAACTAACACGACGAATACGAATACGAATACGACGACGAATACGGCGACGCTGGAAGCGCGCTTGGCGCACTGTTCGTGGTGCTTTCATTTCACGTCGCACGTTCGCGTGAATGGCGGGAGCGGCGGGCGCGCGGCGTACGCGTGCGGCGCGTGCGCGAGACGTACGACGCGGTGCGGAGCGAAACATTGCAGCGCGATGGCGCGCGGCGGCGATGGATGGGACGATACGAAGTGTTTAGCGTGTGCGGGGATATTTGCGAGCTGGCGCACGACGAGCGCGGAGGTGATTGAGCGAGAAATGAGTCCACGAGGTTGGTGTTCGTGGTGCGGCGAGGATGGTCGACATCGAGTGACGCGGAGCGTGGGGAGTCGGGGGACGTATTTAAGTCATTGTTCGACGTGTGCGCGAGGCACGCACAAGTGCGAGCGTTGTGCGGATGGTTTCGCGCGCGTCGGCGACGGGAGATGTGGGAAATGCGCGGGATTTGTGGAGGATTGGAACTGCGGGACGGAGACGTTTACGTCGGCGACGCGGCGCGTTGGATGGTGTTCTTGGTGCGGTGAACGGTGTGCGCACGTCAAACGCGGAATAAAAGGGAACGAGACGTATGAGTGTATGGTGTGTGGCGGTGGTACGGCGCCGTGCGAACGGTGTGGAGATGAAAGTGAGGTGATGCGAAAGAGGTCGCGACCAGGTGGTGGGTCGTGCGCTCGATGTCGAGCGGCGGACGCGCCGTCTAAAAAGATTAATATTGGTGGGTACGTATCTATTCCTACGTTTGGCGCGATCACGTCGTCGTTGAAGCGTGCGATGAGCGGCGTGGCGTCAACGAGTGGGGCGAGTGAGGAAGAAATCGCGAGGAAGTGGCTCGTGCGCGCCGCAAAGCGCGAAGCGGCGGATGTGCAATCCGGATACGTCTTTGATATTCTCGACCGCGAGAGTGATTTCCGCGACAAAGCCTATCGCGCCGGGCTCATTCGTCCATTTTTACTTCTTGCCACTTTACCGCCGCGCGAACGCGTGCGACTCGGGATGCGACTTGGGGTATCGTTGAGCCGAAGTTCGTCGTATTTGGATGCGCACGCCGAAGCGTGGAAAGTGTTGCGCGAACCCATGTGTGGGCTGCAAACTCGCGGTGGTGACGTGTCCCGAGTCGTTGAAAAGGTTACCGGCGTTGGTCGCGGAGCGAACTGGTTGGACATTTTGTATTCCGCACTCACGCTCGGGGCAAGCACGGGGAAATGTCCGGCGATTGATCCGCGCGAGCTCGCGACGCTCCCAATCATGCGTTCGCCAGGTCACGCATTGTTCGCTCTCCGCGTTGCCGCGCACCCCGCAGTAAATGCATATGAAGTAGCTGCGTTGCGCCTGGTGAGTCACGCGCAGCGAGGACGCTTAACCCCGGCATCAGGTGTCACCCTGGACGCTGTGTGCAAGCATCCGAGCATGGATGTATTAAAGTCGCGTCTGCGTCGGTCATATCCACGCAACGTTGACGAAATCGCGCGGTATACGGTGACCGCGGCGTTTGCATCATCGCCGTGGGCGTCATCCAGCGCTTCGCGCGGCACTTCACCGGCAGATGTTCAAATTATTGCCGACGACGTGTACGGGATGTTGCTCGAAGGCAAACCATTGCACCGACGAGTAACTACGAATCGCGATGACCCACATGATGTCGACGACGACACTTCGCAGATCTCTCGAGGCGCGCCGTCTTTACTCGGCGCACTCGCTGCGTCGACGTCCATGGGCTTCGCGTCGTTCACCGCAGCGCAATTTGCGCCATCAAAGTTTGCCGTACTCACGCCGCGGGACATTTTAGATTTGACGACGGGCGTGCGCACGCCGACTTTGACGTCTTCTGGGATCTTTGAGCCCGTGGCGGTTATGCTACTGCACAACGTACTTTTATCGGCACGAGGAGTGCAAATAGATGACCATTTACCGAGCGATGCGAAAAAGCTGTCGCGCGACGCTTTGAATGCCGTGCGTTCGCCATCCGTGGCAGCGACGCCAAAGCCAACGGTGAGCGAAGGGAGTCAGTCCCCCGGCGATGGCGACGGTGGTGATTCACCATGGGCGCCAAAGTACGCGCATCTTGAAGACGAGGGTGCGAGCGCGCGCTTAGAAGAGTTACAAGAAGCCGAAGAGTCGGCGGACATGTTGCAGCGATATATAAATTCACTCTCGATGGAAGATTTTGCGTTTGATGGAGACGACGAGTAAAAAGAGTTGTGTAGCAAAATTGTACCGGTACCGGTACTAAATAATAGAAAATGCGTTCACTTATCCACAAAATCTTCGAGTGTTGTCTAAAGGTTGAAACTATCAATTAGTTTGACGTGCGTCGCACGCTCTATCGCATGCCTCTGCCTCTGCCTCCCATACCGCGGCCACCCATGGGCATGCCTCGGCCGCCACCTCGGCCGCCCATGGCACCGTCTTCCGGCCCTTCACTTCGCGGGTTACGCACTGTCTCATCGATGGAGAGAATCAAGCACGTCGCCTCCGTCGCGGCGTTCAACGCGTTAATCTTTACCATGCTCGGCTCCCAGATAAACTTGGCAAACGTATCACAAATGCCTCCCGTGTTGACGTCCACGCCATAATTTGCACCATCCGTACTCGGTCCTGCGTGCTTTTGACGAAGCTTGTTCAACACATCCGTGGCGTCGTGCCCAGAGTTGTCGCACAGCTGTCTCGGGATGATTTCGAGAGCCTTGGCGTAGGAGCTGATAAAGAGTTGGGACTTACCGGCCACCGTGCGCGAGTAGTCGCGCAAGTACTTGCTCAATTCCATATCAATCGCACCGCCACCAGGGACGATGGACGCGTTCTTCATCGCACGACGCACGATTTCGATGGCGTCATTCAACGAGCGCGCGGCTTCTTCGATGAATTGTTCGGCGCCGCCGCGCAAGACGAGCGTGCACGTTTTCGCCTGCGGGCAACCGCGGAAAATGTTGAAACGCTCGTTACCGACTTGGATTTCTTCAAACGCTTCGCAAAAGCCGAGCTGTGCGTCAGAGATATTGTTCACCGTGGTCTGCACCGGTGCCCCCGTGGCTTTGGTGACACGCAACAAATCTTGCTCTTCTACGCGGCCGGCACAAAACAAACCGCGGTCCGCAAAATATTGCGTCGCCAAGTCTCCGATCGCGAGTCGGCTTAAAATGATATTCGCACCCGACGCGACGCACTTATCGAGTTTTTCGTAGATGATGTTCCACTCGGCGTCAACAATCTCTTGATACTTGGTCGGGTCGCTCAGTCGCACTTCAGCGTTGTCTTTTTCACTCTTCAACTCGAGCTCCATGTTGAGCGCCAAAATCTTCGGTTGCTTGAAGTGCTTGGTCATTTGCTCAAAGCCAGCGTAGGAGAACGTTTTCTTAAACGCCACACCGTCGACTAGGAAAGAGTCCGTCATACTACCACCCATCACCTTCTTCACGCCAATCATGCGCGGGTCCAATAAATCTTGGTCGAGCGAACGCACCGCCTTGACGCACATGTCCGCGAAAAACTCCTTCTCACCGCCAACCAACTTCGAGGACAACGTCGTCATTGCGCATTTCTTCAGTAATTCATCCTTATCGGCATCATCCTTCCCCTCAATCGACGTGGATAACTCCTTAACGCGCGCTGTCGCCAACTCGCACGCCAATCGAAAGCTCTTGATAATATTCATCGGGTGCACGCCATCCTCCACGTACGACTTTGCCTCTTTCAAAAACTCACCAGCCAAAATCACCACCGTCGTCGTCCCATCGCCAACTTCAGCATCTTGCGATCGCGCAATATCCACCAACGTTTTCGCCGCCGGGTGCACGATTTCCAACAACTTCATAATCGTCGCCCCGTCGTTTGAAATCGTCGTCACGCCTCGTTCATCGCGCACAAGTTTATCCAACCCACGCGGTCCGAGCGTCGTGCGCACCGCATCCACCACCGCACAGCATGCATTAATGTTCGAGATGCATTGTCCGCGCCCTTGCGACGTATCCGTGCCCTCTCGGAGCAACACGATCTGCGGTTGCTGCGCGTTCAGCTCGACGCACACAACGCGTACGATTATCGTCAGTCACTACTCGCTTTCGCGCGCGCACACGCCTCGCGACGATGCCTCGAGGTCAAACATCACGCCATGCGTCGTTTCCGCGTTCGCGCTCGCCCAGCGCGCTTGGCGTCGCGTTAGAGATCCCCGGTCAACGTCATCGCACGCTTCGAGCGCCGCATCATCAATCCATCAATCCATCAATCAATCGCGTCTTTCGTCGTCGCCGTCGCGTTCGTGGTCGCGTTCGCGGTCGTAATACGCACGATTAATCGCCCATCAGGCATGCGCACCATAGGCGCCGACATCTCGCTCGCGTTCGCGTCGACTCGCGTCGTCTCGCGTCGTAAAGTGTCGACTTCGGTCCGCCGTATCGTCGCATCCAACGCTCGCGCGGCGCATCCATCGCGCGCGCGGCGTTGACTCTCGCGCGCGAATTCGAATTCGAATACATTCGTGTCGGTGCGTGCGGTGCGATCGCGCGTCGCGCGTTGCGTCGGCGGCGTCGGCGGCGTCTCGGATGCGTTCGCGGTGACGTGTGCACGACAGAGCTCGGCGTGCGTGCGTGCGCGCGCGCGGTGCGTCAGCGACAGCGCGCGATCGTGTACACGAGGACGAGGACGACGGCAACGACGACCGTCAACGCGTGTCGTGCGTTGCGACGACGACGACGACGACGGACGCAAGAGGTTGATTGATTGATTTTGGTTGGATTCCACCCTTCCACGCCGACGACGACTATGAACGCCGCCGACGACGACCGTCGACGACGCGGAGGTGGAGAATGTACGACCACGACCGCGCTCGCGAAGGAGGCGAACGTTGGCGACGGTACGGTTGGCGAGGCGAATGTCGGAGCCGCGTTTGTCGTGCGTGCGAGGTGGCAAGAAGGCGCGGATATCGGGCCCGTTGTTTTACCAAACGTCGACGCGAGATTGATTGATTTGAAGCAGGCGTTGTACGATGCGACGTGGATGCGGAGCGAGGACGCGGTGGGACGTGGAGGCGGCGCGCCGAATGCGTCGGCGGCCGGGTTGAAACCGCCGAGCGTCGATTACGTGCGCGTGTTGATGAATGGACAAATTCTTGGTCCGGATCACAAGCGTTTACGTGCGTTTGGGTTGGTGTGTGATAACAACGAGCGAGTGATTCATATCGT
The DNA here is from genome assembly GCA_012295225.1 of Ostreococcus mediterraneus. Taxonomy (NCBI): domain Eukaryota; kingdom Viridiplantae; phylum Chlorophyta; class Mamiellophyceae; order Mamiellales; family Bathycoccaceae; genus Ostreococcus; species Ostreococcus mediterraneus. The sequence continues at coordinate 505,613 of WMKK01000014.1, forward strand.
CGTCGGCTCGAGGCCGTACGATGATGGTGAGCAGTCGAGATCGCAAGGGGCTTCGACGAAGTCGTCGTCTGGGGCGAACGACCAACCGATGTGTTGTTCGATTATGTGAGTGAAATACGCGAGCGCACACACACGCACAGAGTGTGAGAACCTTTAAAATCCGAATGGTGAATGCATTAGATGACGCGCGTCGAGCGCAAAGATTTACCACGATTAGTCGAGAGGGCGAATTATTTGTACGATTACTCAACTTTGAGCCCGTGTAACATTACAATGCGCAACAATGTGCTTAACACGAATGGCATCACAATCCACTCAAATCGACGCGTTCATATTGCCGACCCACGGTGGTGGATAGTGAAGCGAGTTTTTCTACGAATGACGCCGGGTTCTCGAGCGAAGTTGAGCCGATGAGCACTTCGCGATGAAGGGTTTTGCTCAACGCGTGCGCCTCGCGCAATTCTCCGCGCGTCATACCGCCGACGATGAACACGATGAGTCTTCGACTCGCTCGCTTGCTTGCGCGGTTGGATGCCGACGAGTCTGCACGGTGATGTCGCGATGCAGCCGCCGCCGCGGATGAATCCGTGGTGTCCGATTCGCCACCGATTGATTCTGCGCTTGACGTTCGCGTCGCCCACGACGCTTCGGTGCGCGTACGCACAGATTTGGCTTTCGTGGGCGATAACATCGCTGCACTCGCCGCCGTAGCAGCGACATTCGATCCACTTTCGCTGCCAATAGATGGGTATTCAGTCCCGTCGAGCGCCCCAGAGTCTATGTCTGCGATTAAACCAGCAATGGTGGGTAAGAATTTGTACAAGTCCCAGTCGCTGCCTTCGCCCGTGCGTTCGAGCACCTTTGGTCGCGACGCTTTCGTGCTCGACGAAAAGTACGATTGCGACGCTTTATCTTTCAAAACCTTGACGCCAAGCAACTCAAGCTTTTCAAGAATATCAACATCGCTCGCTGTTAATCCGGTTTGCTTGCACCACCGCGATTTCTCCGCAGCGTCAATCTTTTGAGGATGCGACGCTACGTAGCACAGCAACAACCGCAACTTTTCCACCATCGGTAACCGTATGCCCTTTTCATCTAAAGTGTTGAATAAATACGCGATGTCTTTACTCGTTGCATCGCCGTACACAACATCTTGTTCTAAACGTCCAACTTCGCTCAATGCGCACGATTGCAACAACGCGTTGATTTCGCTAGCTATGGACGCGTGCACCGAAAGCTTGGCGCGTTGTTCGAGCACTCGTGGCAACGCTTCTACTGCGCGTTTCAATTGCCCAGTCGTCAGATCGCGCGTACCCGTGCCCTGCGGTCCAATGTGTGCGAATGCGCGCGTCTTATCTGCCAACGTCGTGAGCACTTCGGCAATGTGCGCGTGTCGAAGCTCCGTCCACAACGAATCGTCATCCCCGAGCACGGCGTCCTTCTCTTGCTCGCCCGCGTTCGTGGTGATTTTATACCGGTACACCCCGTTCTTGACGTCGAGTAAATCGTGCACCATGCTCTCATACGTCCACTCGTGAATCACGGGCGCGATGACATCGACTGAACGATCGACAATGAGCACGTCGCACGTGGGCGAATTCTTCGCCGCCTCGGCACCCTTGGCGCGTAACAACCCGGTGACGATGCGATCGAGACGATCCGCCACGCCACGCGAGACATCACTCGTGCGATGTCCTACTTTTGCCATGTATCGAATCGCAGGAATTTCCCCTAGTGACACTAAAACAGTCGCTAAACGTGCTGAAATCATATCCAACGCGCGTGCTTGCGCCTGCGACGCCTCGCATCCCGCGCCAAACGTCTCTCGCAACGCCCCATCCATCATCACGCTAAATCCATGTTGATCCACCGCAACGTACTCCAGATTCAACTCACTACAATTTCCCAACATACTCACGCACGTCGGTGAGGATTTAATCAACCTCAACACGCCCTGAGACGCTGGAGATGTGAAAAACACGTGCGCCTTGCGATGAACGCGCGCGTCGCAGTCGGCAATCAACGCTCGAACAGACTTTTCACTCGGGGTGATAAAGTACACCCCGTCGAGCGATGGTTGCGGTGCGCGCGTGAGTTCGATGTTTTCAACCACTGTGTGCGCGTGCGACGCGATACATGCCGCCGTCAGTCGTCAGTCGTCAGTTTCACGCATTCATTCATTTCACGAGACAGAGGCGCGGATCGATCCACCTACCGCTCACGCCAACATCCGCTAAATCGCTCATCTTCGCCACGGACGACAAGATTTTCACTGAAATCGCATCCGTGATCAACACCCGCCACGGCGTGCACCCCGCGGCGTTCAACTTGGTCGTTAACATGTCAATCTGTGTAAAGCAACGTCAAACGAATCATTTCGCGTGAGTTTTCGTGCGCGCGTGACGCGCGAGGACGACGAGCACGACGAGAACGAGGACGCGCGCGCGCAGCGAAGGGCGACGCGTACCAGCACACGTCGTTTCGTCGTGCGCATGAACGCCGACATCGTGGAGCTGACGTCAGTCATCGTGAGCGAGGCGTCAGACACTGGCGTGGTGTGCCCATGGATGACACGTCGTCGTCGTCGTCGTCCGAGGATGACGAGAACGACGACGTGATGTGGCGTAAAACGCGCGTGCACGCGAGCGTGAGCAAGTACAGCGCGTACGCGAGCGCGGCGAATGGTGATGATGATGCCGCGGACGATGTGACTGCGCGCGAGCATGGATTCATGTTTCGCGACGCGCTCGTGGGCATCATCGACGCCCTGGCGCGCGAAGACGTCAAGGAGACGCCGGCATCTTCGTTGTCGTCGCCTGCGATGGCGTCCGCGGCATCGCACGTGTGGGCGTTGCGGCGCGCGGCGCGGCGCGTGAGAGGCGAGCGCGCGGCGACGCAGACGTCGCCGTCGACGTCGATTGATGACGTGCGGCAGACGCTGCGGCGCATACGGGACGAATGCGATGCGGCGAGCGATACTGTGCGTCGCGCGATGGATGGGTACGCGTCAAAGACGGCGGCGTGCGCGAGGGAAGGTGCGAAGAAATATGCGCTCGAAGCCGCGGCGGTTACGGCGGATGGTTACGTTTCGTTATTTAGAAACGCATTGGCGATGCGCGCGGCGATGGAGCACGGCGATTTCGAGCGCGCGTGTGATTTAAAAGATCGCATTGATCTCGCGGTGCGTTCGATGAGCGCTGGGGAGGGTTTCGTGGCGGATGGCGCGCTCGAGCGCGCGCGGGACGAAGGATGTCGCTGCGCGCTCGAAATTAGAGCGCGGGCGAAACGGCTCGTGACGGGATGGTTTACGCGCGCACGCGATCGAGCGCGAGGCATAGGGCGCGCGGCAATCGCGCACAGCGTCGCGCGTGAGCGGAAACTCGCGGTGCGTGCGGCGCGGATAGAGGCGTGCGCGAGAGATGGGCTCGTGGACGCCGACGCCGACGTCGACGTCGACGTCGTTCGAACTTTAGTTGATGATTTAGACCCATCCAGTGTGTTTCGCGCCCATGCCCTGTGCGTGCGTTTGGGGGAAACGCCCGAAGAGTTTAGCGCGTGGATGCGTTCGGTGCGTGCGGAGCAGCTCAAGCGCGACGCCGGGATGCCCATCGAAGGCGCGATTGGACACTTTATCATTCAGCTCGCGCTCGTGGATGACGGCGTCATTGTATCACGCGACGCCATCGACGCCGAGTGGGCAATCAACTTGCGCGAGCTTCGTGCGAATGTTTTACGCACAGATGGCGCTGAAGCGTCGCGCGTCGCCGCTGAAACGAGTGACGCGTGCGCGTGCGCGCGTTTGTATGGATTTGACGCCGGCGCGCTGCTCGACGCGGCGCGCGCGCTCGAAATCATGTACGCCCGAGGAGGTGCGGCGACGTAGATGACAACGTCACAGTGCGAATGTATAGTAGATAGGTACACCTGTAGGGTTTCACATGTAAAAGGAAATGCATGGCATGCGCGAATACCTATATTACAAATCTCGTCTAAACGCCGCGAGCGTCGAGTCATCCAACGGAGGCGCCGTCGCCACCGGATCCACCGACCCAAGACCAATCGCGCTCCACGTCAACAATATCACAACCACTGTCGATACCGACGTCATCCACCACGGCGGCATCATTTGCGGCTCTCCTTGGTCTCTATCGTCTTTATCGTTGACGTCGCCCGAGCGGCGACCTTTTAATTTCGCCGACGTTTCATCGACGAGTCTATTCTCCTTCTCCACCTCACTCAACGCTTTTCCCAACGGCTGCGGCATGCGCACGCGAAATAACCCCCCAAAAACCTCTCTCGCGCGAACTTCTTCAATCAACGCTTCATCGTACGCTCGTCGTAAATCTTCCTCGTCGTCCACCGACGCGTCGCCGCTCAAACGCTCCACCTTGACGCGCTGCAACTCCTTCTCCAGCGTCTCGCGCGTCTTCCTACGCTCCACCGCGCCCGCGATGCGGCGATTCACGACGGCAAACGCGGTAAAGATCATCGCCCCGACGACCGTCGCGCGCACGTCCACGCGCGGCTCGAATTCGGACGCCGAAGACGTCGACGTCGATGGTTGCGCTCCACCAACGACGGTGTCGTCGTCATCCGTCGCTCTCGTGCGCGCGCGCCGTCGCCGTGCGGTCGATGCGCGGTCAATACGCGCGGTCCATGCGCGCGCGCGCGTAAACGCCGTCAGAGGCGGCGGCGCGCGCGTGAACGTCGTCATCATGGCGCGGGTGATTAATGACGTCGCCTCAGTGCGCGACGCCGATGACGCCGTCGCGCGCGCCGATGGCGGTGCGATGGCGCGCGCCGGTGGTCGCGGCGCGACGCGCGCGTACTCTCGCGCGTCTCTGCGCGTCGGCGCGCGCGTCGGCGCAGGCGTCGACGACGGCGGCGGCGTTAAAGGTGTCAAAAAGTGCATTCGCAGACGACGCTGACGACGCTGACGACGACGACGACGATGCGAGGGACTTGCGCGAGCCCATGGAGGTGACGCTGGGCACGCGCGATGGCACGAATGTCAATCGGTTGGCGCGGCGCGTGTGGCGCGCGTGCGTGCGCGCGGACGACGACGTGGTGGATGCGACGCTGGGACACGGGCACGACACGTTGGCGTTGTTTCGTATACGCGAACACGCGAAGGCGTCGGGTGCGGGAGGGTCGAGCGCGCGGGTGACGATGGTGTATGGATTTGATATCATGGATGAGGCGCTGACGAGCGCGCGGGGGTTGTTTGCGCGCGAGGGCGTGGATGAAGATCGATTTACGTTTGTTCGAGAGTGTCACTCGACGATGGACGGGCGCGTGAATAACGCCAATGCTGACGCCAGCGGCGGTGAACGCAACGCGCGCGTGGGCGTGGTGTGCTTCAATTTAGGGTATTTACCGAGCAATGATCGCGACGAGCGCGCGGTGAGGCCGCGAACGAGCATAGACACGACTGTCGTCGCGTTGCAAAAAGCGCTCGACATGGTTCGCGTCGGCGGCGTCGTCACCGTCGTCACGTACGTCAAGCACGATGGGGGTGCCGACGAACACGCCGCAGTGGTTGACGTCTTAAAATCATTATCGCCGAAAAAGTTCAATTGCACCACGCACGCCGTGGTGAATCGAACCGGGGCGCCGGTATTATTTGCCGCCATTCGCATCGCGAAATAACCACCCGTCGCTCGCTCGAGCGACGTCCGCATCGCGAGCTAATCTCATTCACACGCGCGCGTGAAGAATTCGGCGGTATAGCTATATAGAATATGTATCATGTACCATGTACACTACTCGTACTCCAATAGTCCTCACGCCGCGTTTTCGAGGACACACTGAGGCCGCTTTGTTGCCACATGTGGCTGACGGCGCGGATGGACCAAGGTAACAACGACGCATCGAGTCCGTCGACGGGTAACTCCACCGCGCGTGGGCGACGAAAGTTCCCATAATAAATTGTCGCACACACCTCCGCATCGCGCGCGACTCGAACGCGACGTTCGTGTGCATTGTTCTGCAATGGCCACTTCGTCATAACGTCTTTTTGCCCAGCGCATGGTGCGTCGCACGACGACGTCTCGTCGTCGACGACGACACTCATCGACGACGCCTCGGCCCGAGATCGCGGCGAGCGAACGAGACGACCGCGCATCGACGCATCGAGACCGCGACCGCGACCACGACGCGCATCGAGCGTCCATCGAGCGCGCTGAGCAGCGCTGACGAGGACACACCGTTGCCAGTCATGCCTGGGACGAATGATGCGGATGTCACGCGTCGAGAACGGCTTGAAATCGCGCCGACGGCGGCGGTGACGACGCCGTCCATGTTATTTGACGTCACGGCGACGCGCGCGGGGGATGAGGGTGATCGTCGGGGCGGCACGAGTGGTGGAGCTGGGCGATTAACGACGACGGCGCCGGCGCCGAGCGCGTTGTTGGGGAAACTTGAGGCGTTTTTACCGACGATGAAGCGCGCGAATGACGCGTTGGAGGCGCGTGTGCGTGAAGATGGCGGTACGGATGGGGTGGATATCGAGCGCGTGGACGATCCCGATGGTGAACGCATTGAAATGGTACGTTTAGTCGCGAGCGACTGTTGAGCCAGGCTCAACCGCGTTTTGTAGGGCGTCAAAGAATGATTGGCGATTGACGTTGTGTGTCTCCGCGCGCGCACGCGTACGCAGGATTTAGGTTTAGGTGTGGTCGATCTGAAGACCGAAGACGCCGTAGCGGCGGCGGAAGCGGTGGCGGGTGGGCAGAAGACAAAGCGCGCGAAGAGCGACGAAAATGAGACGCCAAAGATTGTCATACCGGACGTTTCAGGAGCGCGGGCGGTGAAAATCAACAAGTCAAAGGTTGGTATCGAAGAATTATAACGCGCGTTGTGGCGATATCCAAGCTTGAGTAGTTGAGTGTATGCGATGAGTGTGAATAACAAACGTCGCGTGACGTCTTTGCGGCTATATTTATAAACCATCCAACGCGCGCTCGAGCTCCTTCATATCCTTTTCCAACGCTCCGTTCTCGCGCAAGTAGCGCACTAAAACGCGCTCGGCTTCACCTTGTAATTCTTCGCATCCTTCGGGCATGTTCACACTAATCACGATGGACTTGCCCGACTTCATGGCTAACCTCCTCGCTGAGTCGCTCGACGCTCGAGCGCCCGCCTCAGATCCTATGAGCGTCGTCGTCGCCACGCCGCCGCCTCCCAAACCTCCTCTCACGCGTACTCCAAACGCACACTGCGTTAAATTTCCCTCCTTACCGCCGATGTAAACGTACAACTGATCTTCCAAGTGGTACACTTGGAACGCCAGTTCCACGCCTCGAACATCGGCGACAAACATTTCGTGTCGCATCCTCGGCTCTGTCGCCTCCACCTCCACGCCATACGTCGTCGAATCCATCTCGTGCCGTGTTATCTCGTGAAATTGAAAACGCACAAATTTAATCGTTCATAATCGGCTTGTTCGCCGACGCCTTTTCGCCCGGACCAGCCTTGGCCTTGCCCTCGTGCGCCTTTTTGTTATCACCACCCGCGTTCTTCAAGAAAGATCGGAACAGCGCGCTCGTAGTTTCGTAAATCATTGAATTGTGTGCCTGTGTGTGCGTGTGCGCGCGCATGCGATGTCACCCCGTCGTCAGTATGCGTCGTCTCGGTCGGCAGCAGTTAGGGTCAACTCGATCGAGTCAACACCGTGATCGCGACGCCGCCGTGCGTCGCCGACGTTGACGACGACGATCAACGGCGCCGAGCGCGGGACGGGCATGCATACGACGTCATCTGCTGTGTCGCACCGCGCGCATCGCACGTACCTTGACGCGTGTTCGTAAATGACGACGATGTGCTGGCGGTCCCAGCCGCAACAACCACAAGTCGGAGACAACATGTGAAGAACTATCCGCGTTCGATGCGAGTTTGGATGGATGCTGGATGCGATAGATGTTGATATTAAACAAAACTTATTAGACAACACACAACAAAGCAAAGCAATAGAACACAACACAAAGATAAAACAATACAAAACACGCGCGGATTTTGATTTTTGCGGCAAACGCGGAATCGACAACTCTCGAGTGAACAGTTTTCGCCGCGACGCCATTACATGATGAATGCGGTTGCGAGCACGCATAGTGTGAGCGCGCGCGCAATATTTGCGGTGCGCCCGCAATCGCTCGACGAAGTCGTCGTCGTCTCCGTCGTTTCCGTCAACGCCGAAGCGACCAAATCAGAGATGCCTGAGGAGGCGGTGCCGGTAATCTCCCAAAATGCCATGCAACCTTTATCTTCGTGGTTAAGGAAGTGACAGTGTGCGACGACTTTACCGGTATAGTCGGCGGTTTGAAAATACACATTGGAAATAGTAATTCCGGCAGGTTGAAACAAGACATCGTGCCAGTCACCTGCGATAAAGTAACTCGACGCGTCTCCTGTTGCGTCCGTCACCGTTCCGAGCTGATATGGATTCACGTGGATGTGAAATGGGTGTTTGTCGCTTCCTTGCAAAGACCATTTTTGTACTGTCCCAGCTGCCAAAATTCCGAGCGAAACACCCGTATATGCCGCCGCTCCTTGGCTGTCGTAATTGACGTTGCATCCACCGCCGCCGCCGCCGCCGCCGCCGCCACCGCCGGCGGCGGCGAATAGAAGACTGTGTGTCTCCGTGGTGGCAACCCCCGAGTACGCGTTGACGGTTGCGAGATAGTTCGGTATCTTGGCGTTAAAGTTTGTGAGCGTCGTTGCCGTGCTCACGCTCGCGACGACTTCAAAATTCAAAGCCCCGGTAGTCGTGGCGATATGCGTCTGCGCGCCGCCGACGCTGTCCACGGTAAACGTGCCGACAGCAGTACATCGAATGAGCACATCCGCGCGGTTACCGGGTGCCATGTATACGCTCGAAAGCGCGCGCGGCGCGGCGGCGACGTATACCCCATCCTTGGCGAGTAGTTTCCACTCGCAGCCGAGACCAGCCGCGGCGGAGCCGAGTTGGAATTCGACGACTTTGTCGAGAGCCATAAATACCATGCGAAGACGCGTCCACTCATTTTGATCAATCTTAATAGTCGGTGCATACATTCCATTCGTAGTGAAGTGCGCCATGCCGCCTGTTATTCCCGTCGATAGCGAGGTCCAGGATTCGCCCATGCCAGCCGTCGACGCGATGGTTTTGACGTCGGCGAATTGGGTGTATTGAATCATCATCACCTTCTCATCCAAGCTTTGATACTCGGTCGGGATTTCATCCGCAGCGTCTTCGACGATGAGGACGCCGACGAGCCCCCCTCCGGCTTGCAGCGCGGTCGATCCATGCGCGTGAGCGTGATACCAATGCGTCCCAGCCGCGTGGTCGGCGATGACGTCGTACTGGTACTGATGCGAGTTTCCCGGCTCAACCTTGAGCATGACGTTGTCGTACGGATCGTTCGCGGAGATGTGCAAGCCATGCGTGTGCAGATTCGTCGTCCCGGGCGTGTGATACGTATTCATGACCACCGAGTCCGTGTTGCTTTCGAGGTTATTCTGTAACAACACATCGACTCGGTCGCCAGCTTTAAACTTCAACGTCGGCCCAACCTTCAACGCGCTCAACGTCTGACCAGCGGTAGAGGTCTCGGTCGAACCAAAGTACCCTCGCGTGTTGAACGAAAAGCTCGACGGCGTCGTCGTCGTGTACGTGTACTCCTCCACCGTGAGCGTCTCCGTGAGTACGCCCGAGGATGAACTCACCACTGTTGGCTCGATCAGGTCGGCGGCGTGGACGAACGGCGCGCTTAGCGTCGCCCACGTCGCGACGATGAGGACGATGGCGAACGATTGCCTCGATGTCGGCGTCATTGCGATCGAGTGTCCTCGCGATTCGCGTCACGCGCGCGTCGCGGAGTGTCGCGACGTACGTCAGCGTGACGTGGCGGTCGCGGGGGGAGTAACTAACTTTTATACCGAATGAGGGCGACGCGCAGGGTACCGGTAGTTTGGATACATATTATAGATGTTGATATTGAATAAAACATAGACAACACAGTGTGGTGCGTACATGCGCGCCGTGATGGGATCACGCAGCTGTGGGAGAGGCGTTGGCTGATTCGTACGCGACGTCTCGCGCGGATTTTGATATTGATTTTTGCGGCGAACGCGAAATCGACAACGCTCGAGTGGACAGTTTTCGATCCAGGTACACCTCACGGCGGGTGGAGGTGTACGTGGACGTATCATCATGGAAACGCACGGGTTCGGGGGATATGTGAGCGTTGGTCAAAGGTTCGCCGCGAGCGACGACGGCGCCAGCGAAATCCGCGTACCGAACTCCCGCTCGAGCAGCCGCGAGCTTCAAAGCACCCTGGAATTGCTTAAAGTCCATGAACTTTGACTTGGCACCTGCGATGGTGTTGAACACGATGCCCGCCGCCTGTGCGTCAAAATTTCCGCGATACAATCCACAATCTTCGCACAACTTTATAAACCGATTCACGCCGAGCGCATTCGACGAATGCGAACCGCCGCTATACGCCGCAAAACTCACAAACGACGTCTTCAATCCCCGCACTCGAGGCAAGCTATCGACGTCGTCAACTCCATCTTGCACACGCAATAATTGACGTTGCAAGCTCCTCGACGGCGACGCCAGCACTCCATGCGACGCTCGCGCCGCGCTCGTATACGTCGACACATCGTCGTGATGTCGAATGGCTCGCGGGGACACCGCCGTGCCCACGCTCGGCGACGCCCTCGCCACTCGCGCCCGCACGTCTTCAATAGACAACCCTCTACCCATGCTCGTCGTCAAGAGGTCATTCAGCAAATGTTCAAACGTCACGAAATTAATCTTCTTACGCGTCTTTCCCGACCGCTTGGCAAACGCGACATCCACCGCCGCCGCGTCCACACGCTCCGCGAACACCTCCCGGCACATCTTTGCGAATCTCGTGCCATCCATGCACGTCGTCGAGTGCGATTTTGGAGTACCAAACTCCGCAAAGGCTACAAACGCGCGTCGTAACGACGCGCGCGACGTCGGCGTCGGATTAATCGAATTCGCCGGCGAGTCATCAAACGCATCGTCGTCGACGTGCAACGCGCCCACGCCCTGAGCGAGGCCAGCGACGTCGACGCCCGCATCGTCGACGCGTCCATCCGTCCGCTCGTCGTCGCCGCCCTCCTCCTCGTCGTCGTCGTCGTCGCGCGACGACGCGCCGACGACCACCTCGGTCGGTGAACTCAAGCTGTTCCAACGCTTCACCTCAGCGCGCACGCGCATCGTCGACGCCGGCGCCGTCGTCGATGACACCATGGATGCCGATGACGTCAATCTCGACGTCGCGCGCGCGTCGTTCGCGTCGTTCGCGTTCGCGCGCGGCATCATGCCGCCGGCATGGATTGAATGCGCGTCGAGGAATGGCGTGCGATTCGTTGCATCAATTGTCGACGCTCCATGTCGTGCGCGTGCGCGACGACGGCGGCGACGGCGGCGGCGACGCACCGATGCGTTCGTCGACCGTCGCGGACGCACCGTGCGGTCGCGCGCCGGTCGACGAAGGCGCCACGCGACGAGGATGACGTTGTTGACGATGACGAAGTTGTTGCTGACACGACGATGATGCATGACGCATCGTCGACGACAGCGTCGTCGTTGGCGCCGTATTCGGACGCGACGCGCGCGGATTGTGCGATGATGGCATCGCCGTCGTCGCCGGCGCCGCCGCATGCGCACCGAGATGCGTCGCGGCTCGGTTGGCGCACTACTTTTGTGTCGTGCGTGGCGGTGGCGTCGGCGTGCGCCGTCGCGGCGTTGGAAGTCGACCGACGGAAACGCATTGAGGCACGCGAGCGAGGGATTGATCCGGACGCGGACACGCATGCGGCGTTGACTGAACTCGTGCGCGTCGCTGAAGAGCTGTTTCAGCGCGCACCGAGCGAGAAGAATGCGACAAAGGTGAATGAGGCGCGCGCGGCGTTGCGGGACGTCGAACGCAGGCAACGGGAGCGCGCCGAAGCGGTTCGACGCGCGGAGGAATGGAAGTCGCGCGTGCGAGTGAAAGAGAGCGAGAATGACGATGATGGGTCGTTTGCGGCGATCGGGGGCGATGCGCGAGAGGAAGGATTAAGAGTGGAGGCGATTTTGAGCGCCAAGCGGCGCGAACGCGAAGCCGAGGCGAAGAAGCCGCCGCTCGCGGGATCGAGCATGGAATGGATGAAAGCGGATGACTATTTGAATCGCGTGCTTGAAAAGGAAAGCACTGATCATGTGGAAGAGGAGGATATCGCATCTACGCCTAAAGTCGTGGATGGTGAGACGTTTGAAGAGTACCCGGAGGAACTCGTCGAAGCGATGCGGCGCATGGAAGCGGACATCGCCACCGGTACGTACAACGAGGAGGCGTTGTATGAAAAGTATAAAGACGTCCTCGACGCGTTTGGGGAAGAGTTTGAGCCCACGACAGAGGTTGATGACGATGGAGACGAAAACGAGCATCCGCAGTTACTCGACCCGTGGTGGTGGCGTAAAGCGCGCGCGTTGTTTTTAATAATCGTCACCCCGAGCCCAAACGCGCCCGAGGAGTTCTTTGCCATGCAAATGGTGCCTGATAATATTCCCGAACGCGCCAGGCCGGAAGACAAGTATCATCTCGTGGCGTTTGAAGATCGTCGAGACGCGGAAAACTTTTGCTTTTTAATGCAGTCGCAACGACCGCGCGGCGAAATGGATGTTGAACTCAAAGGCATCGTGAGCATGAAACCCATCGGTCCTAAAGAGTTACAACAGTTAGCCGACAGCGTGGATTACGGCGTCACCGTGGTAGGCGGAGGACGGGTGGATTTGTCCCCTAATCGCCCGTATGTGGATGTTTTGAATCACATCGCGCACATAGGAGGCGAGGCGTACTTGTGGACGTTTGCGCGCGACGTCAAGCGAGATTTCGACAACGCACAAGAAGACGACAACGGCGCCACGGCGCCAAGGTAAGTGAGATGGAGAAAGGCGCGCACACACATAATTGTGATTAGATTGTCATTAGTCTTGATTGATTTTCAAAAGTTTAGTACACGACAGATCCTCCTACGATCTTCCAATTTTTTACTCCGCCCGACTCGCATCGCTTGAGTTCATACTTTGCCCGGTACGTGCTCTCGTACACGTCATCAGGTTCGTTTCTAGACTTATCCTTCAACACCGCCAACTCCGTGAGCGTGGTTTCCACGAAGACTCTATCCTCGCTGACAATATTGATATTGTCGATGCTCAATGCGTTTAATTGATACTCCCAAGCCCATCCGTGCGACGCCACGTCCTCGGCGCGTGTTTCCCATTGTTGCAGCATTGGCCCTTCCAAAATCGTGCCCAAGTGACGGGTATTGTGTGAGTGTCCGAGCGCCTGCGCCTTGGCCGTTTGCCATTTACGGACAACCTTTTCGGCGAGCGAGGCGTCCATGACCGGCGTCACCTTCTTCGGCGTCGACGCAATCACCTTGGGCGCGGCGACAGCCGCAGCCTTTTTCGTCGCCTTTTTTGGCTCAGCTTTGGGGGCGAGCTTTGGGCTCGGCTTGGGTAAGGAAATGGTGGGCAATTGAATCTTCGACAAGGATGATCCGACGTGCACGACGGCAGAGCCCGCGGCCTGCACAGGCGCTAATGGATTGATTTTTGGCAACGTGACGCCGGAAAGCGCGCTTCCGCCACCCGCGGCGTACGCGGCGGCACCAATGACACCGAGTTTTGCCACGGCCACGACGCGCCTTTGAGTGTCGGAGACGCCAAACTCGAGCACTGGGGGTGTCGGCGCAAATGCCGACGTAATGGAATCAATCGAATTCACGACCGCGCGCTTACCCGCTTCGAGCGCACCTTGGATGCGAATCAACGCCGAGAAGGACTGCAGACGCGTCACAAATCCTTGCACATTGGGTGTCGCAAACCAATCTTCCAACGACGGCGGAACGACTTCGGCGCCATCGCGGAAGAGCGGGAACGCCACATCGTTGATCCATTGATCTGCCATGGCGCACATGCCTTCGATTAAATCACCCTCTTGTGAGCGCTCGCGCACGTATTGCTCCAACGCCGGGTCGGCGGTGCCATCATACAAGCCTAAAGTATGTGCCGCCTCGTCCACGCGCCCGAGTAACAATTGGCACACCGCGCGTTCGACGCCAACATCTGCCAAGCCGTCCCCGTTGCGCTCCGCCGCCGCTTGAAGCTGATGAAAAATCTCATCTGCATCAATAATCAACATGGGCTTACTTTGAATCAATCCTGCGACGACGTGCGCGAGAGCGCTCTTGTACACCTCGTCCGTGTCAGCCGGCACGTAATCGGGAGCTTCGATAAACAGCGACACTTGTTCCTGCGACGTTAATAATTCATTCGCTTGTTCCATGAACGCCCCGCGTTGTTCGAGCTGCTGGGTGACATCCTTGGTCCATAACAACGAACGCAACGCGCGCAATCCGAGCGCGCGCGCGCTTGTTTCTTCGAGCGGCAACGCGAGCAACTCGAGCACGTACCCGGGTGCCATGTCATGGTACGTCAAATTAATGTTTCTTCGCACCTCTGGCGCGAACGAGGCGCCGCCCGCGCGAGAAAGCGTTTCGCCGCCGAGCTCGAGCAAGTCACAGCCCTCCACGATGCGCGGCGGGTTGGACACCAAAGACGTGTGACCGAATTCACAGAAGGCCAACGCCATGGTGAGCGCGACATCCTTACGATGTTGTCGACCGCCTCGGCATTGGGCGACGACATCGCCGAATTCCAACACGGATTCGTACTCGCCCGCTTCTTGAAGCAAACACAACGCCGCCGCCGCGCGTTCGGGTTCGATGGGCGTCAAGATGCCGTCGCGGATATCCTTGTCGTGTTGCTTGCGCGCCGCTTCATCTTTTAACACCCACGCCGCTTCATCAATCAATGATAATCGCGCCTGTAACATGTTGGGGGAGTATCCACGAGGGAGCTCGGCTTCGATCGCGGCGAGCGCGGCGCGCGGAATGGCGTTCGGCGTCACGCGCGTCGCTGGCATATTCAACACTTGATAATACGACAACGGCAAAGGCACGGCGCCGTCGGGGGCGTCGAACCCGCCGCCGCTCCATCCTTGGCTTTCACCTTTGGTTTCATCTCTCGACGACGAGGAGGACGATGACGACGACGACGACGCGCGTATCGCCGGCACCGCGGCGTCCTCCGCGGCATCCTCCGCGGCGACGTAATCCGCGATGGTCGTCTTCGGCGCGCCAGTCATCAACGGTTGGTGTTCATCGCCACCCCTCGCGCCGACTGGGGCACCATTATTACTATTAGTCATAGTAGTAGTAGTACGCCCATTCGTTGTTTTCCCCACCGCAGACGCCGCACGATTCGCATCGATACCCGCCGATACGAACGCCCTCAACCGCGCGTCTGGATCCGCGTCGGCGTCTCGCCGCTCAAACGTCGGCGCGCTCCCGCCCGACGCGAATCCCGCCCCTCTCGCGCCGTCGTCATCACCCTCGTCATCTCGTCGTGCGCGCGCATCACTTTGCATAACTTCCCCAATCGTCGTCGTCGATTCATACGCCGATCGTCCATCATCAAACCGTCCAAACTCCGCGTCGTCGTCATCCGTCGCGTTTGAATCCGCGACGTCGCCACCCGGCGCGGCGCGCGTCCCTCGCACCCCGCCGCACGCCCGTCGTCGTCTCATCGCGCACACACGCGATGGGTGACGACGACGACGACTCCACGTCCACGCTCCGCCGTCACCCGTCGACAGCACCGTCACTCGCATCGTCGTCGTCGTCGTCATCGTCATCATCATCGTGATTGCGACGTCCGCGTGACTCGGCGATGCAATCAAATCAAATCCAATCAAATCAATCCACCGAATACGACTCTCGAATACGACTCTCGGGCAACGCCGCGCCGGGGTGTCGTGATATCGTCGCACGTCTTCCGTCGCACACTGTCGCTACCGTCGTCGTTACCGTCGTCGTCGTCGTCGTCCAAGTCGTCGCGGTTTGAAATCTGCGTCGTGCTCGAAGGACGATGTCTCGTGCATGGTCTTTCATGGTCTTAACTATTGGTTACTGTAACGTATTGTACGATACCCTTGTACCTTCGCACGCATCAATCATGGAGAACGCGCGACCTCCGACGGCCTATGGGCTGTGTTGGCGGTATGCATATGCACAAATGGTACCAGATATAATTACTCTTCGGCCACGTACTTAACCTTCTTTTTCTTCGCCTGCGTCGACGCGCTGGTGAGCGATTAATCGTGAAATTAAAGCATTAGTTCAAAAGAAAAAGTAATTATGCACCTTTGCACCAAATTTCAGATCGATCGGCGTCGTCGCGGCGCGTCTAGAGGCGTTTTTGTAGAAGGTTAAGTAGCTCTTGGTGGATGGTGTTCCACATGAG